>JAKUCV010006903.1:3003-29971 GCA_028386065.3 Turnera subulata | reverse complement strand
GTTTTGTGTGATGTTGTTCCAATGCAGGCAAGTCATATCTTGCTTGGGAGGCCATGGCAGTATGATAGGCGCGTCGTGCATGATGGGTTTAAGAACATGTATTCTTTTACCATGGGAGAAAGGAGAGTATCACTTGCACCATTGCCTCCAAAGGAAGTGTATGAGGATCAAGTATTCCTAAAGAAAAGCATGGAGGAATAGCAAAGGGAGAAGGATGCCGCCACTACCAATGGTGAGGATGAGAGGATGACTGAGAGTCATGCAAATGGAGAGGAAAAGAAAGAAAAAGAGAGAGAAAAAGGAGAGGGTGCTGTCGACACCAAGGAGAGAAAAAAAGAGGGAAGGAAGAAACAAAATTTTTATGCATCTATGAAAGAGTTGAGGGTAGCTTGTGAAGAAAAGAGGGGAGTGTTAGTACTCTTATTCAAGGGTGCTTATTTTAATCAGGCTGACCTTATCCCCAACTTGCCTAGTTGTGTTGTCTCTCTTTTACAGGATTATTTGGATGTTTTTCCGGAGGAATTACCAAGGGAGTTGCCGCCTTTAAGGGGCATTGAGCATCAAATTGATTTCATTCCCGGTGCTCAAATTCCTAACCGGCCAGCATATAGGGCCAATCCGGAGGAGACAAAGGAGATACAAACACAAGCCGAGGACTTGTTGTCTAAGGGGCTGATTCGTGAGAGCCTCTCTCCTTGTGCTGTACCTGTAATTCTAGTGCCGAAAAAGGAGGGAACATGGCGCATGTGTGTTGATTGTCGTGCCGTTAATAAAATAACGGTAAAGTATCGCCATCCTATTCCTAGGTTAGATGATATGCTTGATGAATTACATGGTGCATGCATATTTACTAAGATTGATCTCATGAGTGGATATCATCAAATTCGCATGAAAATTGGAGATGAATGGAAGACTGCATTTAAAACTAAGTATGAGTTGTATGAATGGTTGGTAATGCCTTTTGGGTTAACTAATGCACCTAGTACTTTTATGCGTTTAATGAATCATGTCTTGCGCCATTTCATTGGAAAGTTTGTTGTTGTGTACTTTGATGATATTCTGATCTATATCAAGGATGTTGATGAGCATATGGAGCATCTTAGGCTAGTGTTGGATGCACTTAGGGCTGAAAAGTTATTTGCTAAGCTTAAGAAGTGTACATTCTGCTTGGATCGTGTTGTCTTTCTTGGATATGTTGTTAGTGCTAATGGGATAGAAGTTGATCAAGAGCAGGTAAGAGCAATAAGGGAGTGGCCGACTCCTACTTCCATCTCTGAGGTAAGATCTTTTCATGGGCTTGCTAGTTTTTATAGGAGCTTTGTGAAAGATTTTAGTACTATTGCTGCTCCTTTAAACGAAATTGTTAAAAAGGAAGTTGGATTTAAGTGGGGTGATGCACAGGCGTAGGCATTCGCGACTTTAAAGGAAAAATTATGTTCTGCTCCTATTCTTAAATTGCCTGACTTTGATTCTACTTTTGAGATTGAGTGCGATGCCTCTGGCATAGGTATAGGTGCTGTTCTTTTGCAGGAAAAGAAACCTATCGCTTATTTCAGTGAGAAGCTGAAGGGTGCTCAACTCAATTATTCCACCTATAACAAGGAGCTTTATGCATTGGTGAGAGCACTGCAAACATGGCAGCATTACTTATGGCCCAAAGAATTCGTGATCCACACTGATCATGAGAGATTGAAGTATTTGAAGGGCCAAGGTAAGCTGAATAAGCGGCATGCCAAGTGGCTGGAATTCATTGAGACATTCCCTTATGTGGTGCGCTACAAGCAAGGTAAGGATAATGTGGTTGTTGATGCATTATCTAGGAGGTATGCTCTAATCTCTTCTCTTAGCTCTAAATTGATTGGATTTGAGTATATTAAGGACTTGTATAAATATGATCCTGACTTTGCTAATGTGTATGATGCATGTGAACAATCTGGTTTTCAAAAGTTTTATAGAGATGATGGGTATCTATTTCGTGAGAATAAACTTTGCATTCCTGCTTGTTCTATGCGTGAACTTTTGGTTAAGGAATCTCATGATGGTGGCTTGATGGGTCACTTTGGTATTGCTAAAACTCTTGACATTCTGCAGGAACACTTTTATTAGCCTAATATGAAGAAGAATGTTGAGCAGGTTTGTAATGGGTGTGTTACTTGTCGACACGCCAAATCTAGGGTGCAACCTCATGGGTTGTACACTCCTTTACCTGTTCCTGATGTTCCTTGGACTGATTTATCTATGGATTTTATGGTTGGATTACCTTGGACACGGAAAGGTTGTGATAGCATCTTTGTTGTTGTTGATAGGTTTAGTAAGATGGCTCATTTTATTGCTTGTCATAAAACTGATGATGCTTCACATATTGCTGATTTGTTCTTTAGGGATGTAGTTCGTTTGCATGGCATTCCTAGGACAATTGTTTCTGATAGGGATACTAAGTTCTTAAGTCACTTCTGGCGAGTTTTATGGAGTAAGTTAGGGACCAAGTTGTTGTTTTCTACTGCTTGTCATCCTCAAACATGATCAAACCGAAGTGGTTAATAGAACTTTAGGATCTTTATTACGTGCTGTAGTGGGCAAAAACTTGAAAACTTGGGAAGATTGTTTGCCATTGATTGAGTTTGCTTATAATAGGAGCATTCATTCTTCTACAGGTTATTCTCCGTTTGAGATTGTGTATGGTTTTAATCCACTAACCCCTTTGGATTTGTTGCCTTTACCTTTGAAAGAGATTGTTAATGTCGATGGGCATCAAAGAGCTAAGTTGGTTAAGACTATTCATGAGAAGGCTCGAAAGCACATTGAGGAGAAGAACACTAAAGTGGCACAACGAGCTAATCGTGGACGCAAGCTTGTTAAGTTTGAACCTGGAGATTGGGTTTGGGTGCACTTTAGGAAGGAGAGGTTTCCTCATCACAGGAAGTCTAAGTTGGATCCGCGAGGGGATGGCCCTTTTCAAGTGTTGGCGCGCATCAATGACAATGCTTATAAGATCGATCTACCTGGTGAGTATGCTGTGAGTGCTACTTTCAATGTTTCTGATCTTTCTCCCTTTGACACTGTAGGTTTAGATTCGAGGGCGAATCCTTTTGAGGAGGGAGGGAATGATGCAAGCAAGCAAGCACCAAGTGGAGCTAATGATGGAGATTGCGCCATTAGCTTGCCTCAAGGACCAATCACACGGGCTCGATTGAAGATGATCAAGAACCACATGCTGCACTTTGTTCAAGCTTTGATAAATCAAGAATTGCAAGAAGACAAGATGATCAAGCTTGGAGAAGAGTACAAGAAGAAACCAACATGTGTCTCTGTCATTGGAGAAGAAGCCTAGTCGACTGGAGCATGTGGGCCCCATGTCGACATATCCATTTTATTTTATAATTTAAGTTGCCGATTTTATTATATATAAAACAATAAATAATTTCGGCATGGGTCTTTTATTTCATTGGGTTATTTTGTTATTTGGGTCATAAACAATTATGGGCTTTAGATATTTCTGTAGGGTTTTAATTAGTCCAATTTGTTGTTGGATTAAAAGAGTCAAAACCTAGTCCATCTAGGTTTAGTGGCCGACTTAGGCCTTAGGTTTTCTAGAGGAGGTGGCCGACTTTGAAGAGGAGGTGGCCGACTTGGGATGCCTATAAATAGGCACCTTGGGTTATTTTTATAACACATTGAGATTTAAGAATAAAAGTTTGAGGTTTTTATTACATTGGTTATTTGCAAGTAGAATCGATTTCTTCTTGTTTGTTTGAGGGATTGTGTTTACTTATCAAGTGATTAAATTACTTAAGGCGTTTACAAGATTCCTAGCTGTTATTACTCTATTGTTGCTTAACAACTTAGTTTTGTTTTGAGGTGATAGAGGTAATTGCTGAAACCCTAATTGGTTGAATTTGGTTGCTGATCTTGGAGACTTGGATTGATTAGGAGGTGCTATCTAGCTTTGTTCTGGTAGTGTTGTTGTATCATGTTGGAACCATCAAGATGAAAATTCCAACCTTTCTAGGTTCTAGTGATCCAAAGGAGTATTTGGAGTGGGTGCAGAGTGTGGATTCAATTTTTGACTACCATAGGTACTCAGAGGAGAAGAAGGTCAAGCTTGCAGTTGTGGAGTTCAAAGACTATGCTAGGTCTTAGTGGAACAAGCTTGTCACTTCAAGGAGGAGATATGGAGACCCTGAGATAGAAACATGGGAAGAGATGAAGAGGATCATGAAGAAGAAATTTGTTCCTGCTTCATATCAGAGAGAGTTGCTTCATAAGCTTCAAGCAACCAAGCAGGGAACTAAGAGTATAGAGGAGTACTGGAAAGCACTTAAGATGGCTATGCATCAGACTGGGATTGAGGAGGATGAGGAGACCACCATGTCGAGGTTTTATTATGGGTTGAACAAGGATATTGCTAATATTCTGGAGCTACAACATTATGCAGAGATTGAGGAGATGGTAGCTCTAGCTTCTAAGATTGAGAAGCAACTCAAGAGCAAGACCTATGAGAAGCCTTCTAGTTATACCAGTTGGAGCTCTAGTGCAAGATACACCAAGCAGGAAGTGGGAAGCTCAAGTAAGCCTGTTCTTGACACACCTAAGTCGATTCCTTGGAGACCTAGGGAGGAACAGAAACCGGCTGAACATAAAACTCCCAATGCGCCAACAAAGGCTCAGGACAAGACTAGGATTGTAAAGTGTTTCAAGTGCATGGGATTGGGACATTATGCATCTCAGTGCCCGAATAAGAGGATGATGCTTACCACTGAGTATGGGGAGGTGTATTCTGAAGAAGAGAGGGGAGGAGCCTTATGTTGATCCAGCACTAGCTGACATGCCTGAGTTAGAGGATGCAGATGATGAGTTTGTTGAGCCAGAGGAGGTGGTTCAGAAGTTATGTGTGACTTGGAGGATGCTCAATATTCAGCAGAAGGAAGAGGGAATTGAGCAGAGAGAGAACATCTTTCACACTAGGTGTTTGGTACAAGACAAGCCTTGCAGCATGATCATAGATGGGGGAAGTTGCACCAATGTTGTGAGCACCATGTTAGTGGAGAAGATGGGGCTGAAAACTCAGAAACATCCAAAGCCATACAAGCTTCAGTGGCTTAATGACAGTGGCGAGATCAAAGTGACCGGTCAGGTACGTATTTCCTTCACCATTGGGAAGTACTCTGATGAGGTTTTATGTGATGTTGTACCTATGCAGGCGTGTCACATCTTGTTGGGAAGACCATGACAGTATGGCAGAAAGGTGTTGCATAATGGTCATAAGCATCACGTCCCGAGTTCGAATCCCTAGTGCTGCAGCATGGTAAAGGATTAAACCTTGAAAAGGTGTGGGCTGAGGGATGTGATGTAACAATACCTGAATATGGTGGGTCCCTCGGGGAGAGGGCCTTCACAGATCTTCCGGGGTGGGATCTTGTGTCTCTTCACCTGGAATGTGGGTCAACAAAGCGTCTGGATCATGTTGCTTCATTCCGTATGTAACGCCCCGGATTTTTAAAATTTGATTTACGAAATTTCTGGAATTTTTATTCCAATATTACCTTGACAGATTTTGGAGTTTCTGGGTGTGGGAAATAATTCTTCTTCTTTGGAAATGTCAATTTCCAGTTAGAATTTCTCATGCTTCGGGTTTCGTTGATATCAGAATGTGTTTCGGGGTGAAACACGGGTCTTGTTGAGTCTTCGATCGAAACTACGCCGTTTTGAAGGTTTAAAAAAAAAAAAACTTAAAGGAAGGTCAACCTAGGCGCGTTGACCGAACCAACCAAACGACGTGTCGTCGCTTGGCCGGCTGGTGCCCTAGGCGCCTTCCTCTTCTTTTCTTTTTTTTTTTCTTTCTTCTTTCTTCCCTCCCCTGTTTTCTTTTCTCCTCCAATTTTCTTTTCCTTTCAGCCGTTACTCCTCCACTCAGCCGTCACCCCCCAACGGCATTGTTTCCCACCATCTTCCACTTCTTTCTTTTCTCAGCTCTTCCTCCTCCTCTCTTTTTAATTTCACACCCGTCCCCTTCTTCCACACCATCCCGTCTCCTCTCCTCCCTCACACAAAGACCGTCACCATCTCTTCTCTTCCACAATGGGTCGCTTCCAGGAAAGTACCGCCACTGTTAGGAAGAGACCCGTGCTTGGACGGCCACGACATCGGGGAAGGAGGAGGCGCTTGAGGCCTCGTTTTCGATGGGACGACAAGACTGTCGCCTGCTGCTCTGTTGGAGGTTTCGATTGGGGGTGGGCTCAGCCGGATTGCGGCGGTGGACAAGCGAGGGTGTGGTCGAGTTTGCTTGGGTCGAGTGTGGGTTGTGGACTGGTTCGCGACGGGTTGTGGTCTCTGCCCCCGTCGTCTTCCATCGAGTAAGCCTAACAATTCCTTTTCCCTTCTGTCCTTCCTTTTCCTTTCTTTGCGGTTGATGTTGTAGTTGACTGGAACTAACCCACGAGATTCTGGGTTGTCGTTTCTGGTCGGGTTTGGTGGTCGAAGTGTTGGTGGTCGGTAATGGATGGGTGTGTTTGTGCATCGTGGTTGCTGATGTGGGGCTGAACCGGCAGTGGGTGAGGGCATGTTCGGGCTGCTACCGTTCACAGGCCTTGATATCGGTAGTGGGCAGAATCGGCGTGAACTGTAATTACGGGTGAGAATTCCAGCATCAATCCTTCGTTTTCTTCTATTGTTTTGAGGTTCTATGTCGTGTAGTTGTTTGAATGCGTTCTGCTCGTCTTTGGGGATCTCTGTTAGGCTGCTGTGGTTCATTGTTGGTTTGGAGGATTTTCCGGCGAGGGTGACCGGAATCCGGCGAGCGCGCACTGTTCCGGCGAGGGCTCGGGAATCTTCCGGCGAAGGCTTGAATTCTGTCCAACGACATATATTTCTTGCTTAGACGGTATAATCCTTTGTTTTGTCTCGGTTTTGTCGTGTACTTAAATTTTGAATTATTTACCAAAATATACATTTATTTTTATTAAGTGAATTGTGGATTTCCGAGAGCGGAGAGTTAGAGTGTGTGGCCGGGAGAACCTACCAACACGAATAGACTTTAGGCCGATTAACCTTGGGCTCGGGATGGCTTTAGGACGGTTTTAGGAAAAACCGAGCCCAGGCCCAATAATTCCAATTTGAAGCCTAGGTGTTCAAATGGACTTAAAGTGATAGACTTAAGACCTAATCAGGATAATTAAATTCACGGACATTAAGAACGGGCTCGAAGCCCAATTACATAATCGGTAAAAATATGGACTTAAAGAGGTGGGCCTTTGGCCCGGAATTTGTGACTAAGAATTTAGCGGGCTTTAGGCCCAAGAATTTTTAATGGACTTAAACCGATGAACCTTAGGTTCCTAATCGTTGGAGATATAGATGAGAAAATATCCTTTCGGACTTAGACTCGGAGATCTCATAATCGGATAGTTAGGGTCGGGAGATACTCGATTAGAACATACCTTAGCATACATACACGTTTATTCCTAAATTGGTTTAGTGATTATATTATGTGCCGGTATTCAGGCACGGGAGATACCTCGGGAGCTGTAGACTCGGATCGGGAAGAAGTCGTAATCTGCATTTTGAGGTGACATTACAAGTCTTTTTATATATGTTTTGTGAATGCGTGTTGGTGTGGTTTGTTTGTTTACTTGCCTTGTTTGCTACATGCGATGATTGGAATTGTATACCTGCTTGTTCTCACATGTCTAATTTCTGTATGAAACACAGCTATGAAAAATAACATGTAATATGCTTTGGTGATAGTGTATGGTTATGGGCCGAAGGCCCGGATGAAACAGGGACACATACAGTTCACACTTCCCTGAAAGACATAATGTATCTCAACGGAAATGTAAAAACGTAACTAAGGATAAAATACTAAATTCTACTGTGTTTCGGTTGGTAGCCCCGAGGGAGGGTTGGGTACCCTCGGGTCACATTATGCTGTTTAGCATGCCCAGGGGATGTAGGTGCACCCCTGGAAGACTTGCACCGGTTAGGTGTGTCTAAGTGCACCCTCAGGTAGCTAGCGGCCACTCGAGATTTATCAGTGGTTTTTGGCCTCAGAATCTACCCCTTCTGAGGTTCGACATTTGGGTTTCACACCCAGATCTGATCAGATGCGCTACCGAGACTTGACTCACAGTAGAAGGCTCATAATGATAAAAATAATAATTATAATAATTAAAATATCGCATTAAATTTAAATAATAAGAACAATAATACAATAAGATGCTTATGTGTTGGTGTGTGATTCTGATTTGCTTGTATGCTGTACTTGTGCTCGTGAGCTACTCACCCTACGAGCATGACTTCACTTTCATGTATACTTAGACTTTTAATGTTCACTGAGTAGGCGACTCACATAATCGCCACCGTTGTTTTTCAGACTTTAGTTAGCGTGCAGACTCACTTATACCTTCGACTCGGAGATCAGACGCAGTCACTTCAGCAGGTAGTTGTGCTTTATCTCTCGGTGGGATCCATAGGGCCATATGCATGATATTTTCTATCTTGAGTATTATTATTATTTTCATCTTCCGCTGCATGTGAAATAACTCGAGATGTCATTGATATTTTATCTCTATATCGGCAGTTAGCCGGAGTTGATTTTGTGATATTATGTCGGCGTGATGCCGTGATGGCTTACTACTTGTTAAGCCGGTTGATCTCATTTACTTTTATGACATCTCGTTGTTAATACATTTTCATGGAGAATGTTTGTATGCCGAAGCATCGGTTTTTGTACCCCGGGTTTCAAGAGTATTATGGTAACCCTTTTCCACTTAATTATTTTATTTTTATTTAATTGGGGTACGGGCTTCCATAGTTGGTAGCGGAGCGGGCTTCAGATCTTTGGGTTTTCAAAATGATTTTTCCCTGTGCATAAGCCTGTTCCAGATTTATAATTTCTAAAAAAAAAAAAACATTTTTTTCGACTTGTTTGCATTCATATAGGCGTTATTATGGATCCACCGCAAGACATGTACAATGCTGAAGGACAAGATGAATTGATGCCATAAATAAACGAAAATACAAATATTATTAATATTGCAAATACTGATATTACAAAGGGGAAACATTACATTGATCTTGATATTTTATATTTGATAAAAAGGGGAAATATTACAACAATTTTGATATTTTATTAAATAGAAAATACATCTAACGGTTCGGAACGACGTTGACACGGAAGCTGTTGGGATCGTTGTTGATGTTGACCGTGACTCTGTCGCTCCACGAGAGCCACATGCCGCCTCTGTCGCGCTGGCCAGGAATCTCGAACCGGTTAGCTTGAGGGAATCGGAGAGGGATGAGACCGTGATCGTCCCGAGGTTGCCACTGTGTCTCCGTCAGAAGAACCATATTCGGTTTGTACTGGTTCTTCAAGTCCCTCAGCGTACGTGTGAACTCTTGAGCACGCCTTGCAACTCCCCTGCAGTTCCACACCAGCAGCCGTACCTTTGGCCAAGTTGGAGGTAAGCGCGTCATTCTGGGTATGCCCTGAGCCGTCATCGAGAGCTGGTAGTAGGCGCCTTGCTCCACAGTCTGGCAAGTGGACTCCAGGTTGAACTCTTGAAGCCTGTCGGAGATGAAGAACATCACGGAGTTAGCCGATCCGTAGTAGGATGTCCTGAGAGTGCCGCGATCCTCCAAGAAGAACACCTCTTTCATTGGAGTGACAAAGAACCGCGATGAGTAGAGCTCGTCGACGAAGACCAGTCGGGGCATCCTGCCGAGCTCGTTCGGTAGTTCTTCGGCACGTTCATTGACCATGCTGTAGGCCAGGCGGTTCCTTCTGCCAAGGTTGGCACCTTCGACAAAGAAAACTGATGATGGGGCAGGCATTGTGTTCTGGATATGTGGGTGTTTAGTTTTTTTTGAGTTTTGAGGTTTCGTTGTCTGGGTGTGTGGTTGCTTTAAAATGCTTTGGATAACTTACTCCTCATTCTACCGTCTTTTATAACCTTAGGAGGAGCGTGTTTATTACGTTCGAATTTCAAGTGTCTGCGTTTTGAAATTTTACCGTTGCTTCATTTATTGCTTCGACACGCTATGTGTTTGTTGTTCGGGCAATAAATGCCAGAGGTTATCAGTCCTTCTCTATCTTACAATTTTCAATTTCCTGGGCTACTTCATTTTAGTCTCCTTAAGACTTGTTCCTACATCCTTTGTCACATGCACTCGTGACCGTTGAGGCTAGACCGTGGGGACCACACCTCGTGTAGAGTGCGTGTGCGACAAGCTTACAGCTGTTCAGATATCTCGAAGAGATGCGAGACGAGACAGACGTTTTTGGCTCATACGGACAATTGTGGACAAGTGGGTAACGTGTCTTTTGAGGGACACAGGACGCTCCCGTGATCATCGCCTTGCCAGTTAACGAGTATCTTTTTCACGAGGCTAACAGACGTCACTGTTAACTGTGTATGATACGTTTTCGGGATCGAGGATGTTCACGATCGATCTAGGGCACCGAACATGGAAACATGTTTTATTTTAACCTTTTAATGTTTTGACTTTATTAAACGAGTCTTGCTTCAATTATAATTTCCTTATGATTAATTTCATACCTTTATTGCTGGTTTTAACCTGTTTAACACGAGATTTCGCAACAGTAGGGTCTCGATTTAAGAGGAAAGCTTATTTTATTGATTTCATAACACCTTACAACAAAGGAAAAGCACTCTACGGAGTTACATGATTTTTCAGATCTGTTACAAGTTTCTGTATATTCGCGACCTGAGAAGAGAGTCCCATACAGGCTAGTTCAATTTGCATCACTGCAGTGTGGACCTTCTTCAGTGAAGTGTCCAGCTATTTAATTGTCTGTAGTGGTGTGCTGACCTCAGCTGTTGCCTTGCCTTTCCTATCTTTTGCATCCTTGTTACCAGAAGGTCCTTCCTTGCTTACACGCTTCTTTCGCCGTCTTGGGGGAATCACCATATGCTCCTTTAGGCCGATGATGTTGGTCTTGAACCGCTTCGTAGGAGGTTCTTCGTCGGAGCTTGTCGGGAAAGCTCTACCACCGATGTAACTGTTATCCTCTGAGTCAGAGGTAGTACGGGATCTTAGTGGTGAGTCCATAGTTGTGTGTGAGTTCTCAATTATTAGGTTCGGGTTATATAGGCGGTGGAAACGTCGCTTAAGGGTAAAAGCGACATCTCGCAATGAGATCGGACACCTGGTGGAGAATACCAGAAGCTTATCGTGGTAGGACCTACGGATTTGACGATTGAATTTCGAGGACGAAATTTCCTTAAGTGGGGTAGAACTGTAACGCCCCGGATTTTTATAATTTGATTTACGGAATTTCCGAAATTTTTATTCCAATATTACCTTGATAGATTTTGGAGTTTCTCGGTATGGGAAATAATTCTTCTTCTTTGGAAATGTCAATTTCCAGTTAGAATTTCTCATGCTTCGGGTTTCGTTGATATCGGAATGTGTTTCGGGGTGAAACACGGGTCTTGTTGAGTCTTCGATCGAAACTACGTCGTTTTGAAGGTTTAAAAAAAAAAAACTTAAGGGAAGGTCAACCTAGGCGCGTTGACTGAACCAACCAAACGACGTGTCGTCGCTTGGCCGGCTGGTGCCCTAGGCGCCTTCCTCTTCTTTTCTCTTTTTTTTCTTTCTTCTTTCTTCCCTCCCCTGTTTTCTTTTCTCCTCCAATTTTCTTTTCCTTTTAGTCGTTACTCCTCCACTCAGCCGTCACCCCCCAATAGCATTGTTCCCCACCATCTTCCACTTCTTTCTTTTCTCAGCTCTTCCTCCTCCTCTCTTTTTAATTTCACACCCGTCCCCTTCTTCCACACCATCCCGTCTCCTCTCCTCCCTCACACAAAGACCGTTACCATCTCTTCTCTTCCATAATGGGTCGCTTCCAGGAAAGTACCGCCACTGTTAGGAAGAGACTCGTGCTTGGACGGCCACGGCATCGGGGAAGGAGGAGGCGCTTGAGGCCTCGTTTTCGATGGGACGACAAGACTGTCGCCTGCTGCTCTGTTGGAGGTTTCGATTGGGGGTGGGCTCAGCCGGATTGCGGCGGTGGACAAGCGAGGGTGTGGTCGGGTTTGCTTGGGTCGAGTGTGGGTTGTGGACTGGTTCGCGACGGGGTTGTGGTCTCTGCCGCCGTCGTCTTCCATCGAGTAAGCCCAACAATTCCTTTTCCCTTCTGTTCTTCCTTTTCCTTTCTTTGCGGTTGATGTCGTTGTTGACTGGAACTAACCCACGGGATTCTGGGTTGTCGTTTCTGGTCGGGTTTGGTGGTCGAAGTGTTGGTGGTCGGTAATGGATGGGTGTGTTTGTGCATCGTGGTGTTTCCGTGGCAGTGTCGGGTCGTGGTGTTTGGGTTCGTGTCGCTGGACTTGGTGTCTTTTGTGCGCGTCGTGCTGGGCGGAGTTGCTGCCGGCTCGAACGGTCTGAAGGTTGCTGATGTGGGGCTGAACCGGCAGTGGGTGAGGGGATGTTCGGGCTGCTGCCGTTCACAGGCCTTGATATCGGTAGTGGGCAGAATCGGCGTGAACTGTAATTACGGGTGAGAATTCCAGCATCAATCCTTCGTTTTCTTCTATTGTTTTGAGGTTCTATGTCGTGTAGTTGTTTGAATGCGTTCTGCTCGTCTTTGGGGATCTCTGTTAGGCTGTTGTGGTTCATTGTTGGTTTGGAGGATTTTCCGGCGAGGGTGACCGGAATCCGGCGAGCGCGCACTGTTCCGGCGAGGGCTCGGGAATCTTCCGGCGAAGGCTCGAATTCTGTCCAACGACATATATTTCTTGCTTAGACGGTATAATCCTTTGTTTTGTCTCGGTTTTGTCGTGTACTTGAATTTTGAATTATTTATCGAAATATACATTAATTTTTATTAAGTGAATTGTGGATTTCCGAGAGCGGAGAGTTAGAGTGTGTGGCCGGGAGAACCTACCGACACGAATAGACTTTAGGCCGATTAACCTTGGGCTCGGGATGGCTTTAGGACGATTTTAGGAAAAACCGAGCCCAGGCCCAATAATTCCAATTTGAAGCCTAGGTTGTTCAAATGGACTTAAAGTGATAGACTTAAGACCTAATCAGGATAATTAAATTCACGGACATTAAGAACGGGCTCGAAGCCCAATTACATAATCGGTAAAAATATGGACTTAAAGAGGTGGGCCTTTGGCCCGGAATTTGTGACTAAGAATTTAGCGGGCTTTAGGCCCGAGAATTTTTAATGGACTTAAACCGATGAACCTTAGGTTCCTAATCGTTGGAGATATAGATGAGAAAATATCCTTTCGGACTTAGACTCGGAGATCTCATAATCGGATAGTTAGGGTCGGGAGATACTCGATTAGAACATACCTTAGCATACATACACGTTTATTCCTAAATTGGTTTAGTGATTATATTATGTGCCGGTATTCAAGCACGGGAGATACCTCGGGAGCTGTAGACTCGGATCGGGAAGAAGTCGTAATCTGCATTTTGAGGTGACATTACAAGTCTTTTTATATATGTTTTGTGAATGCGTGTTGGTGTGGTTTGTTTGTTTACTTGCCTTGTTTGCTACATGCGATGATTGGAATTGTATACCTGCTTGTTCTCACATGTCTAATTTCTGTATGAAACACAGCTATGAAAAATAACATGTAATATGCTTTGGTGATAGTGTATGGTTATGGGCCAAAGGCCCGGATGAAACAGGGACACATACAGTTCACACTTCCCTGAAAGACATAATGTATCTCAACGGAAATGTAAAAACGTAATTAAGGATAAAATACTAAATTCTACTGTGTTTCGGTTGGTAGCCCCGAGGAAGGGTTGGGTACCCTCGGGTCACATTATGCTGTTTAGCATGCCCAGGGGCTGTAGGTGCACCCCTGGAAGACTTGCACCGGTTAGGTGTGTCTGAGTGCACCCTCAGGTAGCTAGCGGCCACTCGAGATTTATCAGTGGTTTTTGGCCTCAGAATCTACCCCTTCTGAGGTTCGACATTTGGGTTTCACACCCTGATCTGATCAGATGCGCTACCGAGACTTGACTCACAGTAGAGAGCCCATAATGATAAAAATAATAATTAAAATAATTAAAATATCGCATTAAATTTAAATAATAAGAACAATAATACAATAAGATGCTTATGTGTTGGTGTGTGATTCTGATTTGCTTGTATGCTGTACTTGTGCTCGTGAGCTACTCATCCTACGAGCATGACTTCACTTTCATGTATACTTAGACTTTTAATGTTCACTGAGTAGGCGACTCACATAATCGCCACCATTGTTTTTCAGACTTTAGTTAGCGTGCAGACTCACTTATACCTTCAACTCGAAGATCAGACGCAGTCACTTCAGCAGGTAGTTGTGCTTTATCTCTCGGTGGGATCCATAGGGCCATATGCATGATATTTTCTATCTTGAGTATTATTATTATTTTCATCTTCCGCTGCATGTGAAATAACTCGAGATGTCATTGATATTTTATCTCTATATCGGCAGTTAGCCGGAGTTGATTTTGTGATATTATGTCGGCGTGATGCCGTGATGGCTTACTACTTGTTAAGCCGGTTGATCTCATTTACTTTTATGACATCTCGTTGTTAATACATTTTAATGGAGAATGTTTGTATGCCGAAGCATCGGTTTTTGTACCCCGGGTTTCAAGAGTATTATGGTAACTCTTTTCCACTTAATTATTTTATTTTTATTTAATTGGGGTACGGGCTTCCACACCGTATCCCTGGGTAGGAAAGATACTACAGGTGGTTGTAGTTCTCCCCACTCCGGACAAAGCAGTCGACCGACCTTCGGCGGATGTCAACCTCACTTGCTTAGCTCGACAATCCACCAAAGCTTGATACTTCGACAACCAATCCATGCCTAGGATTATATCAAATCCTCCCATGTTCATGACAATGAGTCGGGCAGGAAAGGTTTCGTTCTCGTACACTAATGGTATATCCTTACAAACTCTATCTAACCTCACTATGAGGCCTACGGGTAATCTAACCCTCATCGGTTTTTCTAGGGATATATCTTCACATTTTTGTTGCATAGCATAGGTTTGAGCTATAAAGGAATATGTAGCTCCAGAATCAATTAATGTGAATGCAACTCTACCATGTACTGTAAAGATACCTGCTATAACTTGGGCAGCATCAGGGTCTTCTTCCGCGGTGATGACAAAAGCTCTAGGAACTGCGGTGCTTTGGTTAGCACCAGATTGGGTCCTTGCTGAAGGATTCCCGCGACTACGACCTTGTCCATGAGCTCTAGATCCACTTGGCACGCTAGCCACAGAGGCCTGAACTATTGGTGCCGGTGCAGAATTACTGACTCCCCCAAGCTTTGGGCATGTATATCGATAATGTCCCAACTCATTGCACTCAAAGCATCTGACCGATGATATGGGACGTCGAAAGCGGTTGTCTCCAGATTTAGGCACACCAGGACCACTCCATCCTCCAGTCGAAGCTCCGTGGTTGTTAGTCCAACCACGTCCACAGGTCGTCGACTTGTACTGCCCTCGTCCAGCTTCAGGTGCACTAGCGGCAGGTACATATGGCTTCTTGTTCTGACTGGAAGGTACTTGCGGTGCATTTCTCTTCCGGCGATACTCCTGTTGATCACGCCATGTAACTTCGGCCTTCTGAGCATCCCTTACCATGTCTTGATATCCAGCATAATCCTTGCATCCCATGATAGCTCAGATGTCAGGATGTAGACCTCTCCAGAAACGTTGGCATCTGGCTTTGGTAGTTGCTACCAGATCTCCAACATACAGGGACAAACGATCAAACTTCTTCTCATACTCCATCACGGTCATATTGTCCTGGGGAATTCGCGCTGCATGCGGTCCTGAAATTCTTCAGTAATGAACTTATCCTTGAACATGGCCGTGAACTCAGCCCATGGCATCACCACTGGTTTCGGCAGGTCCCTTGTGGCAGATTCCCACCATGTTGCTGCTTCCTCACGGAAAAGAGAAACGGCATAGTTCGCCCATTGGTCAGTTGTGCACTTGATCTTAAGCATGACCCTGGCGATCTGACGTAACCACTCGTCTGCCTCACGAGGGTCAGTCGCTCTTGAGAAAGGCTCACCTCCAAGCTCAAATAGCTTGGTAAAAATAGGGTCTTCGACTGGTCCCCCAGCTGTCTGTCGATGAAGGATCTGGGTCATCATGTGCATCATCTGTAAAGACATCTGGTATGGCATACCCGGTACCCCATCGTAGACATGTGGATATTCTTCGTATGCATGTGGTTGACCGATTGACACTTGGTCGTCTTCCAAGTGCTGTTGAGCGGCTTGCTGGTGACCCTCAACCGGATCCATATCGTCCTTCCTATATGAAGATGTATGCATGAGTATTATATTTATAACATGTGGAGCAAGATATGCACAGACAATCAAACAACAATAAAGGACCTACAGCCCGCTCCGCTACCAAAATGCGATGCCCCGAACTGTATTTACCGTTATACACAGTAAACACGCGGGACCACATACTATTACAGAAACCATAGCGGTAAATATCACAAGTCAACAGTAACAATACAACATCAGTACTCGTCCCGGTATGGAGACATTATTACAACAAGCAACAGAAGCAGAGTAACGAAATGCAAGTAGCGGAAGTCTTAATACAACACAAGAGTAGGTAGCAATATGAATAAGATGCAACGCAGGATGGATCCGGACCTGGCAGAGGGTGCGCCACAGCTTGCCTTGATCGTACCTGAACTACGCACAGTCAAACTACGTGACCGAGTCACGCAGGCGAGGGGTGAGTCCGAAGTGCTCACCGGGTAAAATCCATAAGCAAATATACATATACAAGCAACCGTTAATTTCCAAGTCACATCATCAACAATTAACTAAGGTTCTCACGAACCTTAAATAACACACTTGTGATTCTAGACACGCTATTCCAATTTTATTATCAGGGTCCCTATCACTAGTTAAATGGTGGCCGTCGCCAGGTAGTCAAGCTAGCTAGCCCGTGGACCCCGCCCTGGTACCTCCACGTAATAACTGGCACAGACAGGGAGCAGACCCCAAGCACACTCTCCCCCAGCGCCTAAATAAAAATTGGTACAGACAGGGAGCAGACCCCAAGCACACTCTCCCCCAGCACCATAAAAATAAGACTACCATCAGGTTATTCCAACATTTAACCGTGACTTACTAGAAGTCTAAGTGTTTTCAATTTTATTATTTCTTTTCCCTCGATTAGTTACTACATTTCTACTATCCGACCATTATCTCATTATCCCGAGCAGGCTCGCGGCCTCTCCGCTCGTCTGGATAATACCAACTTATTCCAAACTATCATCCCATACTAGTACCCCCGGTACTCAACTCACACTATTCTCACAGTCAACAACAATATCAACAAACTCAACAGTAGCAATAATTTCAACAACATCAATGGCAACAATTATCAACTTAATTCATCTCACAACAAACCATTCACAGCCACAAAGTATCATACCAGCAAATATCACACATAGTAAACATACAGCAACTTGATATCACGGGCAGTATATAAATATTTACTTATCCTCACCTTAGCCGATAAATTCCTCCGGGAACTCTTCTTCTGGTTCCGGTTCCACGTGCTCGTTCTCGTTATCAAATCCTATATATAATTAATAACAATATAAAGTCACACAAATGCACAATAAATATGATATGCATGTGATTACTACTTTGTTGTCCATACCCGGTTAGTATTCTCGTTTAAATATTAATTCCAAAATTGCATGTATTTCCTTTCTCCATATCTCATATATTTCCGATTATCCTTCTGTTATTATAGTTTGATATACTCTTTCCAAAATATTCCTATTGAAATTATTTATCCTAACATACATCTCTTTCTAATATGTATGTATATATCATGTTTATTTCCAATTTATTTTTATCCTCATTTTCCGGAGAAGTATATAATCATATAATTTATATACATATTTTCATAAATATAATTATATGTATATGTATATCGTTTTATGTAATTAAAACGAACTGGGCCAAGTTTTTTTTACCAACAACCCAGCCCAAAGGTTTAACCCAAACCCAAGGAGGTCCGGCCCACTGTTCCAAGACAACAGGCCCAAGACCAGGCCCATCATCCTGGATCCAGCAGCCACGACCCGCCCTTGGTCGTCTTCAACCTCGGCTGCTCACCTTGCCGAGAGCTGCGGAGGCGGGGCTTCGAGCAGCGACTACCGGGCGAGGGTGGCGACGAGGCGGAGGAGGCGTGGTGACGACGACCTGATGGTTGCAGACGGCGGCGGAGACGCGTGAATTTGGCGGCGCGATTTGCAGCAGCTTTGAGGCAGGAGAGGAAGCGGTCGCGGTGGTGTTGCATTGACGGCGCGAAAAGCGAGGAGGCACAGGTCGTGGACGTAGGCGGCGACGCGAGGAGGAGACTGCTGCGGCTAACAACGGCGAGGAAGAAGTGCAGAGGTGCCGGCCAAGGGAAACGGGTCGTCGGGTTCTCTGTCGTCGGCGGCTCGTCGGACAGCGAAGTCTGCGTTCGAACGGCGACGGCGTGGAGATGATGATGGTGTGGGCGGTGACACGTGCGGCGGCGCGGGATGCTCCCGCGTGAACAGTGACTAGAGGAGGAGGGGTTGTGGGGGTTGCTGCAAAACGTGACCGTTTTGCTTGTGGGTGTATTTTGTTTTTCTTTTTCTTTTACTGGTTGCTTAAGTAGAATTTGCAGGTACGGGAAAAGTGAAGTTGCAGGTGAAATTTTTGCAGAGGAGAGTAAGGTGGTGATGGTGTGTTACGTGGGAAGGCAGAAGAGGTAAGGTGCAAAATACTGGTAAGGCACGGGTATCACAGGAAAAAGGCGGCTCACAGGCTGCATAATTGAGCTGCCTCAATTATGTAGTACTGTGCTGCATGTGAGGCGTGTCCCGTCCGGACCAGAAAATAACCATTATACCCCCTTGCCTTTATTTCTGGTCCATTAACTCGAGGATAAACCTGACTTTTCCGAAGATTCCTGGACCCGAAAAATTCCAACTTGGTCCGTAAAATCCGCAGAAAAATCCCGAACGTGGAAGAGAACTCGGTTTTAGAATCCGATGCCCGATTTATCATGAAATAATTACCAAAAATTATTTTTATATGGTAAATTACTATACAAAGTATTTTACAATCTCGGTAAAAATATAAATTTCTACCGGGGCTGTTACATAGTTTTTAATTTATCTTCCTGATTTATATTCTACTTTTATGTTTTAACATTTCTTTAAGCATAATATTAGTTTTTTTAAAATAATATATTTTCCTTTTTTAATAATTTTTATGCATAATATGACTTTTATTTATTTTTAACTATTCTTTTTTCATGTTTTGATATTTTTTTCTTTGCATAGTATTAGCTTATTTTTTATTTTACTGATTTATATTATTTTTTTAAATATTTTTTTATTGATAATATTATTTTTTTATTTTATTTTCCATATTTATATTCTATTTCCCTATTTTAATATTTTTTTGCATAGTATTATTTTTTTATAATTTTCCCCATATTTATATTGTTTTTATTTAAATTCTTTCATAATATTAGTTTTATTTATTTAACTATTCTATTTTTAATTTTATATTTGATTTATCATTTTTTCTTGATATTATTATATTTATTATTTTATATAATGTTTTTACAAATTTCATGTGTCATTTAGACAAAAAAAAGTAAATAAATACTGCTTCTGCATGGTAATAAGTGCATTTGTTCTTTATAATAATTTTAAAAATTTTATATTATTTTTTGTCTTTATTTTTCAAATTTGTTTGGAAAAATCAAGAAGAAGGAGAAAAAAATTAAAAAAAGGGAGAAAAAATCTATAATTTGACAGGAAAAATATGTGGATGTAAGTCCATAAAAAACATGTATTAACGCATAAACATGACGAATGCCTTCAAATTACATAAAGTAAGTTCAATTTTGTGTAGAAAATAAAATAAAGACTAACCAAGCCCGTAAAATTTATGAATAGTGAACTAGTTTATTAATGGAATAAAGCCTTTATTCATCCTTGTATTAGACCTCAAAGTTGAAAGTCATCCCTATATTAGAATTTGGTTTGTTTTCATCCCCCTATTTGTGAATTTTGACTTATTTTCATCCTTGTGTTTACCTTTTTAGTCTATTTTGAGGGATGAAAACAAGCCAAAATTCTCGAACAAAGAGATGCAAATAGGCCAAAACTAATACGAGGATGATTTCCAACTTTAAGGTCTAACAAAGGGATGAAAAAAGGATTTAATCCCTTTATTAATTCATGCAAATGGAAACTAAACTCGCTCATATATTTCTTTCCAAGAAGCCATAACAAAAATAATAAAAAAATAATTAATTGCTAATGTACTCGACACTAACCGTATGCATCCAAAAGGAAATTGGTATGTGAGGGAGTGGGGGTAAAAAAAGAGAAAAAGAAAAGAGAAGCCAGGAATGCCAAAATTGAGTGCTAGTATTGGGGCTCAATCAAACGCAGCAACGTACCACAAGTCCACAAAACCACTGCCCACTGGGACTATCCTCGTGATCGTGAAGGTAGGAGATGTATCTTACTTGTAGGGGAAGTCGGCGCGTCACCGACCAGGAATACTTGTTTCTGAGTCGAAACGATCGAATGAATCCTATCCAGGACAGGAGTCCACCTTCTTCAGGGTCTCCCTCTGCTCTATATATACAGGAACACATAAGTGAGCATTTTCCTCTTGAAGAAGAATTTGTTATTTGGCTGTACCGATTCGACCGGCAATGGAGAAATCAACAACAACAGGAGTTACGGCATCGATGTGTACTCCCACGGGAACGGATCCCCATATGATTGAAGCCCTTACCCAAAATCTGGGAAATCTATGCGTCGTCCAAGATCATCATCATCATCATCAGGCTTCAACCCCCATCACCACCACCACCGCCACCACCCACAGCAACCCTGTATTAACAGAAACATTAATCCAACCAGTTAGTGACATTGGGTGTTGGGGCTCCCCACAACAACAACAACAACAACAACAAACTAACCCCTTGAGCTTCAACCCATTATTATCGTTGGAATATTTGGGGGGCAGCAGTAGCACCACCTCTTCTTCTCCTTTTTTAGCTGCTGCTGTACCTAATTACTATTACTATAATAGTAATCATCATCAAAAAGTTGATCAGCTCCTCCTGGACACCAACGGTATTAATATTAGTAGTATTATATACTATGTTGGAAGGATGGAAGGGCAGAGTTTCATAAGGTTTGCAACCAGCCCCGAAGGGTCACGGCTGCTTCAGGAGATACTCAAGTTGAAGGATGCAGGGGGGACGGCCCACATATTCAGGCAGGTCCTACCCTCAATGTTCCACCTCATGATGGATCACTGTGGGGCCTATGTCTTCCTGAGGCTAGTCGAGTCCTGCACCACCACCAACCCCACCCACCTCACCCTCATCATCCATGACCTCACCCGGGATCCCCACGCCTTCCTCTCCTTAATCCTCACCAAGAACGGTGCCAACTCCCTCAAGAAGCTCCTTAAACTCCTCAAGAATTCCCCCTTGGTCTTCAACATCATATCCCTCCTCGCCTCCCAGTTCTACCCCATCATGACCCACCGCTCCGCATCCTACGTCATCTCCGAGTGCATCGACCAACTCGACCCCCACCACAATTCCCTCCTCCACGAAGCCGCCATCGCCCATTGCCTTGACCTTGCCATCCACAAGCAAGGATGCCTCTCCCTCTACAAGTTCATGGACAACATCCAGGGCCTCCAGAGACACCGCCTCTTGGACACCATCGCCGCCAACGCCGTCTTCCTTGCACAGGATCCCGCCGGCAACTATGTAGTGCAGAAGCTGCTGGCCCTCAATAACCCCGCTTTCACCGCCAAGATATGCGGCCTCCTGAGGGGACACTACGCTCCCCTCTGCTTCCAGAGAGGGGGCAGCCATGTGGTTGAAAAATGCTTGCACACCCTCCACCTCAACCTTGTGCTCCAGGAACTCCTCGCCAACACAAATCAGCTCCTCCAGATAGCCAAAGATCGCTACGGAAACTATGTCGTCCAGAAGGCACTGATCATCTCCCGGGAAGCCGAGAGTCCACTCTACCACACCCTTCTCGCCGCCCTCTCCCCCCATCTCGATCTCCTCCGCTTCGGTTGTGCTAGGAATGTGCACAACCTCGTCCATGAAGCGACTAAACTCCATATCCCACCTCAAAGTACACCCTTAAAATAATTTTGATCCAATTTATGATCTACCTTTTCTTTTTTTTTTTTCCCCCTGAGGGAATAGTTTTGTTATTATTGTACTAAGGAGAGAAAATGTTGTTGTCTTGTCCTCTTATTATGAAATAATTTCATTACTTTCGTGTTTAAATTGACTTAATTTCCATCATGTGGAGCTAAAGTAGGATTTTTTTGGAGCGTGGTATGATTATAATATTCATTAACAAAGAGGCACATTTTCCCAAACAAATTCTAACGCAAATAGAATTCAACCCCATTCACGAGTCATTACATTTTGTTGTTGGGACTTATATCACGTTTAACACATAAATGTTATGCACAACGCAATTAATAATAAGTTAGAGTACATACCTCTATTAAATTGTTAGAGCCGAGATTGTTGCTTTCCCCTGTATTTGTTATGTTGATCCTCGGTATGATTATTAGAAAAATATCCTTTCTCATAACCTAGATACCCTCAAATAAATGTGAAGATGCTTTGTTTATAGAGAGTAATCAATTGTGTTTTCACTTGTGTCTGACTTGTGTTTTGCAGAGCACCTCCATATTTCCAAACACAAAACAACAATTACCAGCTAATGTAAAGGCTCAATAAGTAAGCGGTTACATTTTGGGTGGACACGTCTATTAGTGAGTTGGACATGTCGGGTCTTCTGTGTCATCTCTCAATAATTCATCATCTCCCACTTATACAAAATGAAAGTGGTTATGAACACAATCATGAGATCTTTATGATAGAAATAATTTCCAACTCTCATATGATGGACATAACCACCTACATCTTCAAAACTTTCATACTGGCAAATAGGTCGTGCGACCAATCGGATTGAAATCAGTGGGCGGTCCCCTGCCTCCGAACGTCGAATGAGGTCGTGCGACCAACACACTAGTAAGAGCCCTTTATTGTACATCTGTTAGGGGTGTACAATAGCTCAGGTAGAATAACTGTGTAAGCTCCCTAGATTAATTTAGTTGCATTTAGAGAAACGTAGATCTCAATTCTCTATATGTATTCACAATCAAAAAACATAAGTGGCCACATTGCGAACACAAAAGAAAATACAACTTAATAATCTTCCCTTTTACTTAAAATTCTACATCTTAACTTAGTTGCTTTTCTAACATATCCCAAGTAGGCCGAATCACCCATGGCCATTCAGAATACAGCCAAGATAGTAACACAAGCTAAGGTTTCAAGTACTAGTAAAAGGTCACTAAGGGCGCTTGCGAGAAATTACTAATAACTTCTCAAGGCTCACACAATAAGGAAATAAGATCTTATTTCCTACTCCTCATTTTGGTCGACAAGCACATAGGTATGAATTCAAGTGCCACAGTATTTTCTCCATCCTTTATTAGAGCATATGTCATAATAATACTGTGCAGGTGATAATTTAACTTAGGTCCACCACTCTACCGCTTTTCAACAAGACCCCACCTAGCTTATAAATAGATAAGATAAAACATTACTTCGTTTTATCTTCGGTCAATTTGACTCATGACTTTGACCTCATCTTGAACAATATCAAGGCGACAATGTGTTTTAAGTCAGGCTCTTACTGAATAAGTACTCAACTTATTCTTGACTTAAAATTGTCTTACTCCTATGACACCCCAGTCATAGAAACAGTTACTCGTGTGAGAGAGCTAACCTATCTGTTAGACATATCTTTCGATGAACTTGGTGTAAGTTTCCCTAAGCTATATGACATTCATATAGAAGCAAAAAGATGCAGCGGAAGACAAGGGAAACAACCAAGAACACATGTGAAGCTAGTAAACCGTATAACAAAATTTTGCGTACCTGTAAGATTAGGGTCTTTCACCTAATAGTTGTGTAGAATCAGTAAGAGCAAGAAAAAGCCCTGCTCCTCTACGGTATCCACACGAACCGTGATAGCTTGGAGTCGTCCCACGAAACAAGCTTCGAGCTCCCCGGACTGAAGTGCTAGCAACAAAACCGGGGCTGTGTGTAAGGTGTGTTTTGGGCTCTTCCTTTCTTTCACAAAGAAGAAGAGATGGAGGTGTATGTGTGTGGACTGAAAAACCAGCTCAAGGGAGGAGAAGAGAGCAGCAAAAACGTCCAGCCAAGCCACACTTAGGTAGTGAATGATCTGATCATTCAAACCAAGTGGAGACACAAGGTAGTGCAAGCAATGGCCTACCACCTTTGGCCCATCACCCACTAAACCATATCTTAGACAAGATAATGCAACTCCCATCATTCTTTCCAGCACAACACACACAACATTCCACTCAAGTGAGATCAATAATTATTGATCCAAAACCGGCCCTGGTTCAACCATGGTCCAACCACGGTTCAACCACACCCGGTCCAATCATGGTCCAACCACGGTTCGACCATCTGCTCGAATCATCGGTTTTATGTGTGTGACCCTGTAGGCACTTGTAACGTCCGGCAATGATTGTAAAATCTCATTTTACAATCATAAACAAAGAGCGGCGTCTAGCAACACATCATTGCTACCCGAACGACAAGATTAGAACTGATTCACTATGCCTCGGAATATGTCATCGTCCTATCGTCCCATTATCAAGATTAGACCGAGACATGGAAACGTCAATCTCGTATATGTCTAATCTCGGTTTCTTGATCCTCGAGTTAACTGTATAAAACGGATACCCGTGATATCATCATATCACCCTATCCGAGCATGGCCATGCATTTAACAATTCAACTCTATCAAGAAACCTACTTGATAATATACCCGTTATATAGGTCGGACGAATCCCCTCTTGATCAATCAAAACCCACTACATACTCGTCATATACCCGATGATTACCCTTATGTCCACCCAGTTACGGATGACTAGGAATAATATCAAGGTACATGATTCATATGTTGGATACCTTGACGATCTCAGGTCGGAGGACAATCACATCTATAAGAAAACGCTATCGACATACATAAAACGTTCCATGTAGCGTTCTTATGTGGGTCGGTCCGGTCAACAAGATCCCCATCTTGTACCCGTATGTAGAATTCGTAACTCATACAATCCTCAACATACGCTAGTCTTATTTTATTATTACAACCCAACCATAATAATAAACGACTAGGGACTTTTAAGAATATACATATCAAATACATATACACTAGGGTTATATATATGTGCAAGCGATTATCTCATAATCATATATATAGGCATAACCTCAAATATGTATACATGAATACAATCATCCATAGATTGGCTTTTTGGGCATATTACTAACACTTGGCTGATACGGCAACACTACCAGAACAAAGCTAGATAGCACCTCCGATTCAATCGAGTCACCAAGATCAGAAAACAATTCAACCAAAAGCTTTAGTGATTACCTCTATCACCTCAAAACACAACAAAGGCGTTAAGCAACAATAGAGTAATAAACACAAGGAATCTTGTAAACGCCACAAGCAATTCAATTACTTGATAAGTAAACGCAATCCCTAAAATAAACAAGAGAGAAATCTATCTAACTTGCAAAACAAGGTTTAAGAGAACCTCCAACTTTATTAGCAAAATAGCTATCAATAAACAATATTCATTATCCGTCAAAATATGAACCCCAAGGGTCTTATTTATACTAGTCTAATACTAAACCCTAATGGACTTGGACTTGTAACTAAAATAATAAAACAAAATAAAACGACTTTATGTTACTATTCACGAAGGTACTATTCACATGAACAGTAACCCTAACTCCAAAGTGGATTGGATTTGTAATTCCAATACCCTAATGGACTAGGCTTTAAAAATAAAAATAAACCCAACTTAAATAACTAAAACCTAACAATTAATGGCCCAAATAATAAATAACACCAAGCCGAAATTATAATCCATAAATAATAAAATTCGGCTAAACTAAAATAATAAAAATAATTGATGTCGATGTGGGCCCTACTTTCTCCAGCTAGATTGTCATCGTGGGCCCCACTCTTCTCTAAGCTTATTCTCTATCTCTTCTTGAATTTCTTGTGAGAACAAATCTTGGACATGATTCTAAAAGTGAGCTTGTGATGATGAACTTTGAGCTTGTTAGAATACATCCAAGTTCCTTGCTTGTCGTTATTACTTCCTCCATTGTCGCCTTGACGTGCATTATTCTTCCAGTCTCTAAGCTTGCCTAGGTGATTTGCATCATTCCCTCCCTCCTCAAAACGATTCGTCCTCGAATCGATACCTACAAAATCAATTGGAGGAAATTTAGCAATATCGAAAGTAGTACGAACACTATACTCACCTTGCGAACCAATCATTATGCACAAAGGATCAATCTTCAAGCTTCTAGCTTCGCCTCCCGGATCAAGCAACATGCAAGTAGCATTAATTTGTTCCTTCCAAAACAATAACTCAGAAGTATGCATAACAAGTAATTTATGTGGATGAAAACCAATAAAGTAAGAATTTAAATTACTCATCATGTTATCCAATTTAGGCATTAAAGTCATAGAAAAGGAACTTAAAACTTGATCCTCCCTTTTGATTGTAATCGGCGCCCTATGTATAGAACCTTCTTCTCCTAGAGCCGGCAATCTTTTAGGACAAGCATCTTTAGGAACCTGCAAAAGAAACACATCACATCTAGAAAGACAAGGGTTAAGGTTAGCTTTAAACCAAGCTTCCTTGTATAAGAGTACAAACAAACTCTTCTTTTCCTCATATTCAACCCTCACTTCTCTCTCATTTGAGCCCATTAACACAATTTCTTTTGAGGCTTCTTTTATCTC
>JAKUCV010006902.1:0-22286 GCA_028386065.3 Turnera subulata | reverse complement strand
AAATTTTGCGATTTCCATTTACAACAATTGGTTGATGACAAGTTTTTTAGAGATATCAAATTTCTCTACATATGGTGAACGACGATAATGGCCATTGCAAATATTTTTATGACGTTATTCCGTCATAATATGGCACTAGAATAATAAGTTAAATTAAATAAAGTGAATTTTATTTAAGTCATTGGCAAAAAATGTTCGTACTAGTTGTGATGTGAAGGTCACAAAATATTTTAGAGAAATTAAATTTAAGATAATGTACAACTCTTAATTTATCATATATCAACAATAATTAAATACTACTAAACAATATAATTAGTATGATGTAAAGTGTTAGTTAAATTATTAGGGAGAGAAGAAGGATCTGCGAGGAATTATTGAGAAGAGGAAAATAGTATCTTTATTAGCCAGAAGGAATTTGTCTCCACTAACATCATTCATAAAATAAGAAAAGACTTACTATTTAGGTGGGATAGATATTGGTAGCACAATGTCTAAAGGTTTGCCAACTTTTTGTAGACTAAGCTCTCTTCTCTTTTGGTTTCGAGTTATGCTCGGTTGGGATAGTCTAAGTTTTTTTTTTCCACTTAAACTCTATAATTAAATATAAACATAAATATAAATATAATAATATTTCAATATGGTAATTTTCATTAAATTAATTTTATCAAATTTATCATGTTAATTTTGTATTCAAGTATCATATATCTATATTTTTTGTGTAAAATAAAGTAAAAAAATATATAATTAGTAGTATGTAAATATAGGTAGGATATGTGGTGTGTAATCTTGGATAATAATTTTTTTTGTAACCATTAGAAAATTTTTATATTTAAATCTAATTATTTATATTTTTTAAAGAAATATTATTCTTATTTTATATATATATATATATGGATAATGTTATTACTTACTTGCATCTGCTACAAATAATGTCTATCTTTCAAATAAATTTTACTATCATTATTCATTTACATATATGTTTTGAAATTCTTTTGTCAAAACATTTTTATTTAACATTAAATAATAAAATTAGTAGATTTTTATGTTTTACATATTTTTCCTTTTTTTCCCTTTAGCACCGGTGCAAGATACAAAATAATCATGGTATGAAAGTAAATAATATATATTTATCATAAAAATATGAATCTCAGGTATTTGCCTATGAATCTCTTGTCAAAGATTTTCATTCAAACATGATACCTAAGTATGATAATAGTGGAAACACAATTGGCCTGCAAAGCACGATTTGTGGCACTTCTGTCTTTGTAAATGCCAAATTGATTAGGAAGCTGCTGAACTTGAGCAAGGGATCTGTTAGGTACTATAACACAAGTTCTAGAAATACGGTTAATGTGCCCAATACCCCTAGTGTATCTGAGCAGAGAAAAATTCTTTTTGGGCAGTCTACTAAGAAGGATGATTATTAGGACCTCTCGGCTGGGCATCGAATGGTTCTCTATTTCATCACAAGAGTTTTGATTCCTCGCAATGGTCACCAAAATTTGCTCAAGACTTATGACATGTGGCTTTTGTGTTGTTTGCTGACAAATAGCAATATGGATTATAGCTTCACCGTTTTCCATCATCTTTGGCTCTCTTCTGGACGACCTTATGGGAACCTCATCACCCTGATTGCTCGACATTTTGGTGTGATTTCCACCAATGCGCATCATCCTGTTCTTGGTGAGTCCATATGTACAACAACTCTCAACAAGATGAAGCATAAAAAAAATAAGCATAGAGTCTTCTATGTGGTTCAGTCGAGTGCTTCAAAGGATGCTCGCATTGAGGCTCTTACTGAGGAGATAAAAGATGTGAAGGAGGAGCTTCTTGAGCTTAAAAGCATGATGAGTAAGCTTATGGAAATGGGTAAAGCGCAACTGGATTTGTTGATTGCTGAGGATGCAGATGAGTCTACTGATGCTGATGAGTCTTCTAATTCGTCGTCCAGCCAGAAATCTGCTAGTGTTTGACTTCCACATGGCCATCCAAATCTGATGCTCACCTAGGATCATGCGTGCTTTTACTTTTGCTTGTTTATCTATTTCTTGAACTTTGCTGGTAGTTGTGGCATCTTCGGTGCCAATATGTTTATCTGCTGCTGTTTATTTGGTTCTTGTCTTTGCTATCTATTACTGTTGTTTCTGTTATGGCATTCTCGGTGCCAATCTGTCTACCCTTGTTGTGCTTTTTGTGATGCCAAAAGGGGGAGAGATTGCTAGGTTGCGGGAACATGTGGATCTGTATTTTTCGACTTGTTCTTCTCTTTTAATATAATGTGGCTTCTAAATTTTATGTCTTTAATTTATTTTCTGCTCCTTATGCTCTAATCGCTTGAAAGATAGACAAATTGAAAAAATACTTTATCTAGGGGGAGCATATGTTGAGGGGGAGCATATAATACACAAAATTAACATCTCCACATTTGTTTAAGATTTGTCATCATAAAAAAAATGGGGAGAATGTGAATCGGATGATTATTAGTAAAATGCTTAAAACTAATTAAGTGTGTTTAGTAACTTAATGCCTACACTAAAATATCGTATTGATCATGTCATTAAAATATGCATTTAAATACAATTTGATTATACTAATGACTAGTGCATTATATTATATGATAAATGCCTTAACTAGGTTTTGATTATGACAAACCTATGCATAGCATCTTGTGTACCTAAATATATGTTTCATCTCACATTATGTATGCCCAACCTGTGAGCAAACATCCTAATCAGCCTTGGAAGATGAGTGAGTGGGATTGGTTTGGGTGTTAGTGGAGCATGAAAGGCCGCTTTCAACTACATGCTCCCATGCCACCCACATTTATTTAATCCCTATGGGGATTGGTCAAGGAACCTAGTACACTAATATTTCTGGGTTCTGAATCAGTGTTAAAGGCTACCTTAAACAAATCAAATATCAGCTGAATTCAAACTTCCTAGGTCCAACCTAAGACTATGCTAAACAATATCATCAATGGATAAAAAGCTGTAGTCTGGTGTGTCTCGTGCCAAAACGTGAAAGGGACAACAAAGAAGAAGACTGTTGACACTCTGGTGCCTCTGACGACAAAATAGGCTGGAATGAAAGAGACATGTAACGGATCCTTTTTCTCTTAGCAAGGCTAATTCCCCCCTCCCTCTTAGCCACCTTTAGGCCAACAACTATTGCTATTATATAATATGTCAAAGGTTAATCTTGATCCTTGACATTTCAAAGTGCTACGTACTCCTCCCACTCTATAAAAGAAAGTTAGTAATCCTTGTCTAATCTCTCTACATTCAAAGCAGATAGTAAAGAACCATAAAAAATATAAAACCTTACCTGTGGCCATGCCAAACCTCTTTTGTTCCCTCACCCATAGTATTCTGGCTTTTTGTGCCCTCTTCTCTTCCTTCTTGCGCTAATTTTTTGAGAGTTGGGTGTTCTTTGCCTGCTCCCTCTGGCTTGCGACATTCAGATCTTCAAGCCGATAGCCATTTTCAACCTTGTGCACTCTGTCTCCTTGTGATTGCAATACTATTTCGTAATAATTTATTTCGGTTCATTCCTTCAAAATGTGGGAGATCTTCTATTCAACAACAATCTATGTGGTGCGATAGGATCTCTTCCAAATGAGCATGATATTCAAGCCTAAAATTAATTAGGTTTGAATTCACTTGAATATTGAATGATTTATTAAATCTACTATGTATTAAATAATTCAACCCCTTTAGTTCAAATTTTTAAGCAATCAATAAATAAAATGGAAATAATCACCTAAAAAGTTATAATTTTAATCGTTCCGTAATTTATGTGTTATTGCTTTTGTGGAACAAATATTAAGTTTTGGCAGGTTTAATGTTTATAAGTGCGTAATATTGAAGGCATTGACATTGAAAGCCTATTCTTCTTTAGCCAAAGAGGACGATATGTGGAGAAATTTTGATCTGCGGAACAAAGTTTTTAAATTTTAAAATGGTCATTCATAATCAGAAAAAATATATAGAAAAATAAGTTATAATCAATTTGTTTCTTCAATTAAGCGCCTCATTACCTCTAAAAATGAAATCGAAAAAAATATTATAAAAAAAATTAGTGAAGTTGATCAACTAACCGATATATAATTAAAATGTTAAAACCAAAAAAATTCAAGCATGTATCATCATATATATTTCATGAAAGGTGGGGTTATTTGCACCCTCTTATTCATAATTACACTCCACTTATTTTATTTTTTTGTCCAAATTAAATTATATATCCCAAATTTGGATTAAAATTTTTTTCTCAGTGGATTTCATTGCTTATTGGGATGGTGGAAATGAGAGTATTCAGTTCTAATTTGAGCCAGGAGTAAAGGAATTGAAAAATATCAATTATACTAATTTAGGACAAAACTAGGATATGCGGTTGACAAAATTTGTAATTTTTGGACCAAACTAGGATCTGTTGTTGATAAAAATAGTTAGGATTTTTCTTTATTGTACCCTAGGGCACATGATAAGCCACTAAATAAGGAAATGAATTTCCACAATTAATAAATATTATTCCCCTAGTGACTGAAATAACCTTTATTGAAGTAATTACACAGCACAATCAATCGTTTACGGAAGGGTTATTTTAGTCACTAGGAAAATGATACTCATTAATTATGAGAATTCATTTCCTTATTTATTGACTTATCATGTGCCCCTAGGGCACAAGATAAAAAATACCCAATTAGTAATTATGTTACAATTATGATAGGACCCTCTGGAATGTAAAACTTGCCACTTAAATTAGTACAATTTCTTTTAAAAAACTGCCATTTAGATTATTACAGTTCTTTATGACTTAATGTGTAAGTATTTTGCAGAGGATTTGGTTGGTTTAAATTTTGGTTTGGAAGAAGGCAGCAATACATCCAACACTTTGTGTTCTTTTCTTCTATTAAATCTTTGCTTTCTTTGATACCGTTTCCTACCTGGAAAAAAAAAAAATACCGGTGTCACAAAGAACATATAGGAACTGCCTCTCAGAGGGAGAGAGGTTGATTTCTACAATATGTCTATTGGGATTGACTTGTCACAAATTATTTACAGTTTTAAGCAATGTTGTGAAAACCGGACCGGACCGGTTATCCATAAACCGATGGTCCATATGGTTTTCAAGAACCTTAAAAGTGAGACTTTCTGTGGATAGTGTTTGACCGGATGGCTTTACTGGTTTTGGTTGAGCTAGATCTAGTTTTCCCGAGTCAACAGCTTAGAAATTTTAGTATTTATTAAATTAATTTATCACTATTATATATCTAAATTTTTATATTACAAAAAAATTAAACTTTACCATATCATAATGTACACATAGTTTTTTTAATTATTAATCACATATATATAATAAAATATTAGTTTACAGTTGGACCTCGGTTAGACCTTGGTTTTCTGAACCTTCACATTTTTTGGTTCGATGGCCGGTCTGGTTTTCAAAACTTTGGTTTTAAGTAATTAAAAACTTCGTAACGTTTTTTAGGCTCAAATTATAACTTTTAATGTAATTAATTAGATAGTAATTGAAAGGGTTCCAAGTTGCTACAAAATGACTCGTTAATATATGCCGACTTTCCTTCTAGGGGGTTGATGGGAAGTTTCTTCAAGAAGGTCCCTTATTGTCTCATTAAAAACCTCCAACATGCAAACAAATTGCTCATATGTCATAACTTCCGGAACAGCTCATCCAAAGTCCTGTATTCACTCCTGTATATTGCCAGGGATGTCCTCCATGGTAAATGTTTTTTCGGTCCCGGTTTGTCCTTAGGCATTATATATAGCCAGCCATCTAAAAGCAAAGGTTACTATATGTTTGGTTTGTGCAGAAACAGCCTCTGTATGTAGTCATATGGTTTTTGAAAGATAATAAGATAAATTGTGTATAGAATTGATGTGTTAATTAAGTTAATATGTTTATGAATTATGACCAAAATTAAAAAAAAAATACAAAACTTTTGTAAATAATGTGTGCTTGTTGATCATTGTTAACGGTGATAAATGAAAGGAGAAGAAAAAAGGGAAGAGGAAGAAGGGAGAAGCAGGGCACCAAGGAGAGCAGAGCTCTTCATTCATCTCATTTGATTCATTTCAGATACAGAGTTAAATAGTTGGGGTGGGTGTCATAGTAACATCCACTTATCCCACGTTTTTATAACAAAAACTATCTAAGGCCTGGGTTGATTATATATATATATACACGATGGACTTTCGGCATTAGATATATATGGAGTTCCTTGGTACCACCAGCTTACATTGGACGTAAATTAGTTTACTCGAGGCATTTTCTTTTTGTAGATTTACTAGCTGGTTGTCATTTATGTTTCCATGGTAATGGTGTATGCTTTTTATATATATATATATAGAAAAAAAAGGACGGAAGGCTGATATTGTGGAACCACAAGTTTAGTGCATTTATACATTGCTAGATGCCAGTTGGGAGGTTGGATTGATGTATAACAATAGAGAGGACAACCTCTTTACTGTTCTTTTAAATAATTTTGTTTGTTCTCGCATGGGTTAGCCCCTATCATTCACCAAACAAAGCGTACACTTTTGTACCCAAAAATTTATGCAAATTGAACTGCCGTTGATTTCAATGGATGGCGATGACCTACCATATGTATAAGCATTAAAATTGCTCCTGACTATAATAACTCATATGAGCTGGCGCAATTTTGTTTTTAAGCAAAATGTACGAAAAAAAAAAGAAGCAATTAGGTGAAGATCAGTTGTCCAATGCATGGATGGTCTATATAACTTGGTCATAACTTGGAGCTGGTATATATGGTACATCAGTTGATCAGAAATACTGATAAAAAAAAAAAATTAAGCCCACTCCCTTAAGTATGTCTGCAACACAGACAAGGAGAGAGCAAAAGTTGCAGCTGCCAGATTTTCTGGCGCTGCAATCCAAATACAACAACCGCTATTTGCGATACGTGCATGAAGCAGCAAATCGTAGTGGTGATGGTGATGATCAACAAGGTGGAGATTGGCGCCTCCACCAGCATCTCTGGGAGAAGACAATGACTGGTTAGTTTCCAGCGCTGAGACACCCCAAGACGACCCAACCAGATGGGACTGTACGCTGTTCAGGCCTATCTTTGCCAAGGGTGATCCTCGAACCATTGGATTATTGCATGTCCAGAGCAATAGGTATGCATCCCTGGACGCGATGGGTCCTCCTTACCTCCACTGTTTATTATTAGGAAGCGGTAATGCTGCTTCTCCACTTCCAGCTGGGGCTAGCTTGTCTTTCCCAGCATTAGAAGATGCTGTAAATCCAGGATATATGTTCACAGTCATCCCTGTGGATTCTGCGTCTACTTTTGTACTGCCAAGATATGTGGCTTTCAAAGATTCTGACGGCAGGTATTTGGCCCCTCACACCGACGTCAATGGAAGAACTTACCTGCAGTTTGTATCCACCAGCATCAGCGATGAAAAGGTGTGGAACGAGGTTTACTACGGCGGGAAGGACAGCATCCGTATTAGGTCCATGTACGTGAATAAGTTTTGGAAGAGTATTACTCCCAAGCAGTCGAAGGGGAAGGGAAAGTGGATCTTGGCCGACGTCGATCCAGGTGAGATTGCAGGAGATAATTCCGACATTGTTTTTAAGCCAGAGAGGATTAAAGACAAAACCATAGCACTTTTCAACACTGGGAGAAAGTTATATTGCCAGATCATATCCAAAGATAAAGGCCACGATTATCTAGCAGCAGCTGCTTCTTCTTACCTTGATGATCGGTCCAAGGGAACCCATCTACAGGTGGAAGAGTGTGTGAAGTCAAGGCAAGTATATGATGTGTACTACCACTTGGATAAGGCCAGGATCTACAACGAGGATGTTGTCACACTGGCCTCTCAATCCACCAGAAACGATGTGGGTGAAACCCTGAAGCTGGGGTGCAAGTTCACTGTAAAAATCTCATCAACCAGGTCGTGGAAGACCCGTGACTCCTTCAAGATAGGGGGCAAAGTGATGCTCAGGGCCGGCATACCTGTCATCAAAGGAAGTGTTGAAATTAATGGAGAGTTTAGCAGAGCTTATGAGTGGGGAGAAGCCGAACTATCCTCGTATGACTACCAATCTTCGTTTGAGACCACCGTGGAGAAAGATAATGAGGTGTGTGTCACAGCTACTGCCACTCTGGCGTCATGTGATATTCCATACTCCTACACTCAACATGATATTTTACCAGATGGTACAGAGTGTATAACTCGCAAAGACGACGGTATTTGCACCGCTACAAATCATTATGATTTCAAATTCAATCCCAAGAAAGCCAAGATCCTAATCCTCCCCCCACCCCAAAACCGAAGCAGGATTCGAGTTCCGGAGCTGCCAAAAAGGGTTGTTTGTTTCACCCCGATCCAAAAATATTTCCCAATCCATACCAATGTTTCCAAGACCGGGCTGTCTCCGGTGTTAAGACCTCTTTCTTTTAGATGAAAGTTTTAAGACCTCTATAAATTGTAATTGTATGCGTGATACTATCCAAAAAAATTTAAAAAAATTATGCATGATTAATTGATAACAAATTTTATTATCATGCATCTAAATATTAATATATATATTTTTTGAGGAAATACTTATATATATTTGAAACCCATGTGATATTGTTAAATTGTAAAAAAACCTAGATTTAACTTTAAAAGTTATGTAAGATACTGTAAACTACAAGATATAAGCAAATTATCAACTTAGGAGGATTAAAAGTATTTGATGGCTCGTAGCCAAAATTCAGTGGCTCAAAACGGTGACCCTCAAGAGGCGAAACGTCAGTGCTGTATTTTAGTGAGAGAATCATAGGAATAGTCAGATTGCTTTGTTTGGGGTCAGATTTCTAGAACATACATTTATTTATCTTTTGTTTTCATCAAATTCTGATGCTTGTTTGGTACATCTAATTATGGAAGAACTCTTAAATCATTGACGGCTGGCATGCTGTTGAACATATTTAAATATCCGATACATAAAATAAGGACATTGACTTCTTTCTATCTGAAAGCAAGAAAAACAATAGAAAACATTGACCTCTAGCTAATCTCCGTCGTCGTTGTTTATGTTATTTTTTCTTTTATGAAGTTTTTGTTATTAATTCATCCTCAAAGTTGTTGATGTAGTAAAAAGGAAGAGGTCGGTAGGTCACATCAATTTCTTGGTCGATGACAGGCAATGGCGGATCCAGGAATTTTGTTCAGTATAGGCAAAAAAAAATAAATAGTAAAAATAATTTTAGAACCCATAAATACATATAAGAATTATATTATATAATATGAATATTAAATATTACAATTGTTCCCAAAAAAATTGATTACAAGTCATATCTCTAACCAGTCTTTCTTACATTCTGTTTTTAACTATCTTCTTTAAAAAAAATTGAATACAGTTCAAACTACTAACGATTCTAACAATTATCTTTCTTTCAGACTCTTTTAAATTTTTAATAATTATCTCTCTTTTTCTTTCTTTTATTAAAAAAAGAAAAATTGAATTTAGGTAAAGCTAAAACAATAAAATAATAGTGTGTAGATAAAGTATTTTATCATATTTGAAAGACATTAAAAACAAACTTACCTCTTGGTGGTGTGATGGGATTGATTTAACAAAATTGTAATGTAGGAGTTGTGGAAGATTAAAAGTGAGAAAGAAAATAAAAGAGTAAAAAATAAATAGAACAAAGAGATGTAGATAAGTAAGGCTTGTTTGTCTATAATGAGTGGCAGCAAACCACGGATCCACCGACTTACCAAGTTCTATACAAAACAGTTTGGGGTATTATAGTTTGGGCTGGGCTTTTGTTTTTTTACAAATTCAGTGTGGGCAAAAACAAATTAAATGTGTGTTATGGGTTAAAACTTAATGGGCTAAATTTTTGTTTTTTTTTTTAAATTGGAGCCCAGTGTAGTCACGTGCCTACGGTGACTACACCGTGCATCCGCCGCTGATGACAGGGCTTGAGTTTTTTTTTTTACCAAAACCGAGCTTATGATATTAAATGTTATCCGTTCATACAAGCAGAGATGAATTTATTTATTAGTGTGACTTAAGCCCATATGCAGGAGGTGTATAAGGAAAATACTCCCTCCGTCCCACCCAAGCTGGCGTCTTAGGTTTGGGCACAATAGTTAAGAAAATTATTATCTTTGATTTAATCTAGATAAAATTTGCTTAAATTGTCTAACTTGTCTTTATAAAAGAAAAGAGAGAAAGATAAAAGAGAAGATAGGTGTGGAAGATAACATTAAAACTTATCTTGAATTCAATAAAGAATAGTTAAAATTATCTAGAACTTATAAAATGCCAGCTTGAGTGGGACGAATTCTTTTTTCCTAATACGCCAGCTTGAGTGGGACGAATTCTTTTTTCCTAATACGCCAGCTTGAGTGGGACGGAGGGAATAGCAACGAAGGGGTTTAACTTTATGAATACGCATAGAAGAAAGTCATTTGGAGTCTAAGAGTTTGAACTCCAAGCCAACACACTTCTAGAAAATAGAAATTTACTCACAACAAATAAACCTCATCTAATTTGAAATACACAACGTTGGTACCCCCCTATTAGACTTGAACTGTAAAAACCCAAAACATAAAGACTCCAAAACCAAATAAAATCAACTTAGCTTAGTATTCTAATAATGTCTCCCTTAAACTAAGCTTATGAGTACAAACATGACTACTTAATTCTGTCAATTACAAGTAGGGGAGAGTATCCGGTCTATTTGGTTCGGTCAGCCTTATTCGGTCCGACCGAAATTCTGTGGAGGGTGTTCGAACCAATGTTCGAACCCAAACTGACCGAAGACCGAATTGACAGAAATATTTCGGTCCGGACAACGGTTAGCCCGAATTGTCCGAATAACAAAAGGTCAGATTCAAAGGGAAAAAATGAAAAATTTGGAAAATCCAAACTGAAACTAAAACAAAATAAGGCACCCTAATATGATCAAATTAAAACAAACAGAATAATGAATTGGAGGATTAGAATCAGATCAAAATTTGGAATGCTGATTTTTAATTTCGCTGTTGTAAAAAAGTATTCATATGGACAAAGAAACATACCATAGAGCCACCCACTACTACAACAGCAAAAACATCTTTCCTACAATAAATACATAGCTCCATGGTATTTTTTCTATGGTATTTTTCCTCCAGCAAATTAAACCCAGAAGAAACTAGAAGCCAAACAACAGCCAAACAATTCATGAAAAGAAAAAAAAAAAGTAAATAAGAAGAATAGCTCAAACCCAGAGAAAATTTGGAAATTTTAAGAGAGGGAGGGGAAGACAGAGGGAGGCGACTCTCTTCTCTTTGCCGTCAACTCGTGTGTGTTGTTGTGTTCCAAGCGAGTTCGGACTGAACCTTTGGTTTTCACTCGTCACAGAAGAAGGGATATATACTTAATTACTCATCACCTTCAGCCACAACCATCGCCATGTATAGTGATGTAGGGTAGAGAATAGGATAGAGAATAGAAAAACTCACAATAGGAGAGAATCTAGCGGAATACGAAATCAGAATTGTTTAGGAACAATAGTATTGATAATTAGGGTTTAAAACCACTAGAGACGTATAGTCAAAATAAGATAATAACAAGCTACTGAAAACTAAAGCTAACATAGCCTATTTATACTAGAGAAAACCTAAATATAAAAGGAATAGTACTACTACAGTACACGTGAACAGTAACCAACCCAATATAAAAATAAAATAAATTATTAAAATACTAATAATTTTGCTCCTGCATCAATCCCCTTAGGTTGAAAACAACTTGTCTGCAAGTTGATCTTGCCCCGATCATGTGGATGTCCAATCAAACCTTGCCAACCTTTCTTGCATTTGAACTTCGAACAGAAATTGTCTTTCAGCTTGCTGTTAAAATCTACTAAGCATCGAACACACACTCCACAAGAACCAAACTCCTTAGAAGTTGAAGAAGACATTTGATGTAGACTAGAATCCACATTCCTCGAGCTTCCTTCAATGATTTTCTTAACTTCTGTTTTCATTCTAGCACTTTTCCGTTTAGATTCATTCTCCACAAAGTTCAACCATATAGAATCAATTACATCTATATCACCCTGCACATGGGAGACCCCATGCATGTCAGAATACTTATCCATCTTTGGCCAAACTTCTTCCGCACACCTTTCAAAATTTGGCTGCACAAAATCGTTATTTGTCTTTGAAAGAGTTTGAGCAGCACATTCAAAAGGGTCATGGAAATCTATTATTGTTGCAATGTGCTCTTTATTAACATCTTGCTTGTTCATAGCAATTTCTTCTGGTATTGTTGCTGTAACATTCTCTTTACCCTCATCTTGCTTGCTCATAGCAATCTCTTCTAGAGGAAAGACATCATCATCATCACTATAAGTGTCATAGATTGGTGGAGAATTCCAATCTTCTTCCTCACATTTGTTTGTCATCAACAACAACCTGCTCTCCTCCTCTTGATATTCATATTCTTCGTTATCATCCTCTACATCCGGATATCCATCCTCTTCATCTTGCTCATCATTAATAGGTTCAAATGCCTCCTCTTCTTCATCTTCCAAGTTCGCTGAATTCACTCTACCTTGTGGACAACTATAAGAGAAGTGTCCCTTTTCTCCACAAATAAAACAACGAATGCGAGACTCATTACCATCCTTAGAAACTGTAGGACCAGAACTGATTTGAGGCTTCAATTGCTTAGAATTGTGACCTTTGTCACTTCTCTCTCCGTTGCTTGAATTCCTTGCACCAAAGCGATTATTCACCGCACCACCTTGGCTGGATTTGTGAGTATTCAAGTCAAATTTATTACCACAAAATCCACCAGTAGGTTTCTGCCCAATCCCATCCATTCTTCCAAACAGAGGACACCTTGCCCCATAGCGCTGCACTCGTTTTTCAGCCATCAATGCAAATTGACGAGCATCTTCAAGATTAAACAAACGTACAACTCCCATCTCATCCCTAACAGCTCGGTTTAGACCTGAAAGAAAACGAGATGTCAATTGTTCTTTTGACTCTCTAAGACCAACTCTAATCAGTAAGTTGTTAAATTCAGCCGTATACTCCTCCACTGTCATGCTTCGTTGTCTCAACGAATGAAATCTCTCATATAACTCCATAACATAATCAGATGCCAAAAATTGCTTGCGCGACTTTCTCTTCATATGTTCCCAAGTGTAAATTTTAGGCTTTCTTTGACGTGCACGTTGCTCCTCAACTCTCTTCCACCATTGAAGTGCAGTGACTTTCAATTTAAGCTTAACAAATAATACTTTTCTCTTTTCAACCAAAGGTTTCCACTCAAAATAATTCTCCAAACTTGCTTCCCAATCTAAGTAGTCGTCCATATGCATCTTTCCAGAAAAATCTGAAACTTCTATCTTAATTCCACCACTATTCAGATCTGAAGCATGAACTAACCTCTCTTCAAGTCCGCCTCCTGCTGCGTTGCCTGCAGCTCCAGCATTGTGAAAACCCGTTTTCTTCATCAATGTCATCAACATCCGTTGATTCTGCCCCTTGACTACCTTCCGGTATATCTACAGGGTTGGTGCTACCATCCGGAATCTCCATTCGGGCTGCCACCGGTTCCTGTTGCCGTAGCGTGCGCATATCTCGCGATAATGCTGCAATCTGACGCTGAAGATCAACTAGGATATCTTGCTGATTTTGATTTCCTTGCCCATGACCTCTACCTCTGCCTACCATGTGTCGTTTTCGCAAACCTATTCGCGAACGTTTCGCTCCGCTACCAATTGATGTAGGGTAGAGAATAGGATAGAGAATAGAAAAACTCAAAATAGCAGAGAATCTAGCGGAATACGCAATCAGAATTGTTTAGGAACAATAGGATTGATAATTAGGGTTTAAAACCACTAGAGACGTATAGTCAAAATAAGATAATAACAAGCTACTGAAAACTAAAGCTAACATAGCCTATTTATACTAGAGAAAACCTAAATATAAAAGGAATAGTACTGCTACAGTATGCGTGAACAGTACCGACATGCTACAGTAACACGTGAACAGTAACCGACCCAACATAAAAATAAAATAAATTATTAAAATACTAATAATTTTGCTGATGCATCATATAAGTAGAGAACCAGACAGGCACCGTCAACTCGGCTGCTCTCTCCATCGCAGGATCACCTCTTGCCTCACACCTCACCACCATGCTTTCAACTGAAAAGGATTAGAGACACTACCTATTTCTGGCTCGTTTCTTAGGGGAATTGCTTACGGACGCCCGCTGTAAGAAAGCCATAAGCAATTGCTTACAATTGCTTATGGATCCGACTGGGTTTTCTTCATTTTAAATCATATTCAACTTAATAGTTATTGATTTCTTACAGAACACCGTAAGAAAGAGTTTCTAACCGTTCACTTACCAATCTATCCGTAAGCAAATTGTTTAAAATATTACTTTCCAATTTCCGTACGGTTGCACCGTAAGCAAATTGTAAAGTATGTAAAATTTCACTCCCTCCAAAGACAATTGCGCGTGGACAGGCACAATTTTTTTTTCCCTGCCTCTGAAAATTTGACTCCCTCCCAATCTCCCAACAATCCCCAATTTCACAAAACCCTAAACCCAATTTCTGCTTCCCCCCCTCCCCGCTTCACCTACTCGTTTTTCCTCTTGCAAAATTTCACTCTCTCCCTCCCAAAATTTCAATACCTCTACCGGTAAGTGCCGATAGAGAGTTAGGCTTCACGAAACGAGGCTTCACTGTTCGGTGCTGCCGTCTTCTCCACACCTGTTTGCACCTCTACCCCACCAAAAATTTAGGACCTTCGAACTCCTCACAACGGGTAGCTTCTTCTCCTTCTTGTTTTTGCTGGTGATGTGGATACTTCTTCAATATACTATGAGATTTAAGCATATTCTCCTCGCTCTTATTCTCTGGATCTTCACACTCTGTATTCGTTCCTTGATGTAGACTCTTGGTCTCTGATTATTTATGGTTGATGCCTTTGGTTTCTTCTTCTATCAAGCCATACACGCGAGGAAGAGGCTGAGCATCATTCTCTTGTTCGTCAGCTAAAGATTGTGAAGGTTATTTTTCAGTTTCAATGAAGTAGCCTCTAGATTCAAACTGCCTCCATAATTGACCCTCTGATCATTTTTTTACTTAATTCGTTGTCTAAAACTTGTAGTTATCAGCTTTAAGTACGTATGGTTCTTTTTTGTTCGCTTGATTTAAGGAAGTTCATAGGATCGTTGTCTTCTCTTACTGGTGTGTTCTACTGTGAAGAAAAAATCTATCGTTCATTGTTCTACCAGAGTGAGGTTTCAGTGTACCGTCTGTTCCTATTAAGTTGCTAGTTTCTGGACTGACCCTTTCGGTAAAGCGTGTCTCTAAACTCCAATTGGACTTCATTTTCTTGTCTTTATGTCTCTAGAAGTGTGCGCACAGGTTTCCTTTTTGACACGCCATGAATGGTCTTTCTCGTCAAGTTCCTGTGTCTAAGATGTTCTTCCTGTTTGTTTTACCTAGTTAACATTGTGTCTGGTTGGGACTTCTATTATTTTATTTCCTTAATGATATGATTATGGAAATAAGACCTGCATATTCCACATTCTCCTCTTCATGTACAAAAATAAATAAGAGAATGGTAATGAGTGTGCTATCCTGTATCTCCTTCCATGAAGTGCGTGGATAAAGGAAAGTAAATATGAGAGTCATGCTTAGATTCAAACTCTTAATTTTGGTTCTTTAGACTCCCTGAGCTGGCTTTGATTCCATATATCTGTGTATGATAGCTATAGGGTTCATTGGATGTTAGCATGGCGTGGAGCATGCATATATAATCAACTATGTATGTTAAAGTATTAAAGTAATTGGTGATGGAAATTACTTAGCAGCAGTGGATAAAAATCATTTATGATATACTTTGCAGCACACATCATTTATGCTGCATCATGGATAAAAATCTTTCTGCTGTGTTAAAAATGACTTAATGTAACCATAGCAATTGAATGCCACCAGTGGGCATGTTTATGTTTCTCTTTTCAAGTGTATTTAAGCAATGGGCTCATGATTCTCATTGATTTACTTCCAATTTTTTTCTTTAGGGCCAGTGGCTTACCTAAGTGATCTCTTGCAGTCAGAGAAACGCAGCAGCAGCAGAAAAGGATGACCATAAACCTCCCGGTATGTCATCCACCAATCACCCCATTTTATGCTCTAATTTTCTATCATTGCAATGCTCCTCCAAAACTTTACTTATCCCAAAATCAAAATAAAGTCAAGGCTTAATATATTCCGGATTGTGAATCTTGTGGTATGTTTGCTTGGTGGATGCTTGATATGAGCTGCTGAAAGTGTTTGTTTTTTTTCTTGTCGAAGCTACTGAAAGTATTTGTTTGCATCTGAATTATACTTTAGCAAAAAAGAGAAATGTGAATTATATGCTAAGAATTTTATGTAATTCTTTGTAGGGAGTAATGTCTAGTAATCGAACACGGATGTACCATAGGCTAAATAACGATGGTAGTCTCCATGATGAATTTAGAGCCGGTGTGGATAAGTTTTTGGACTTTGCTTTCTCTCAAACTAATTTGGTTAGAGAAGGAAAAGTTTGGTGTCCATGTAGGAGGTGTAAGAGTAAAAATTTGTTTGGCCGAGATGATATACATATCCATCTATGGACCAAAGGTTTTTTAGAAGATTATCACTGGTGGCATGCTCATGGAGAAAATTACAATGATTCAATACATGGTGGAGGAGCACATTGTGTGTGCCTAAACCGGATGTGTCAGCTAGTGATTGTACGTTAACTCTTAGGTAGTGATATTTGTCTATGTGTTCATTCCTGTGATCGTATCTGATACTAAATGAAGTTTGAAATGTTTTGAAACAGTAGTAAATTTGACTTTCAACCACATTCGATTGCTACTGAACAAAATTGAAGTTACTCAGTTTGTTCTTGTGGTACAATGCCTCTCTTTGGGGTTGAGTTCTAGGTTGTTTCTTTGTTATGCTTTGACATTTTTAGCATGTTAAAGCATTCTATAAGTGCATGCAGAATAGTGGAATGACATGTTAAAGTATTCTGTAAGTGCATGCATGTTAAAGCATTTTGCTTCTAACTACCCTTGCTTCACCTTTTTCTTTTTGTTTCCATTTCAATAGATAGTGCATCCTTTTGATTCTTGGCCAATTAAAATATGTCAGCAGCTTTTTTGTGGTACAATGCCTCTCTGTGGGGTTGAGGTCTGGGTTGTTTCTTTGTTATGATTTGACATTTTTAGCATGTTAAAGGATTCTGTAAGTGCATGCATGCTAAAGCATTCTGCTTCTAATTATCCTTGCTTCACCTTTTTTTTTGTTTCCATTTCAATAAATAATGTCCTTTTGATTCTTGGCCAATTAAAATATGTCAGCAGCTTATGGGAGACATTTATATGCCATCTACATGTATTAAATTAAAATATGTCATGGAGTACCAAACGCCATTGTCTACTCGTTAAAATTCATGTACAAACTCCTCCATAATTCATAGATTTTTGACTCTCATACATTACAAAAATTTGCAGATGATGCAGATGTTTCTATCTCAAATGAACCCGCTGTTACGGGCTCCTGAATATGTTACACGACCAGCGGTGATGCCTTGTGGAACTCGCCCTCTTGAGCAACAGCAATGGACAAATCTTCCATTTGGTCACTTGGCTTTTACAGGGCAGCAATAAATGATGCCTGTTGGAGGTTCATCTTCATCACATCCATGGCAGCAAACATTCTCAAGCTCGATGCCGACCTTTCCGAGTGTCTCAACAGCTGCTCCTCCAATTGATCAATCAACAAATGTCAGTTTTCCCAATTCTATCCCAAAGCCAAGTTGTCCTCCACCACGTCCTACATTGAAGAACAATTCTACAGGTTCTCACAAATCAACACACTTATTTGTTTACTTGTATTATTATGTTATATTTGTGGCTTTATGTTTTATTTGTTTAAGGCAAGGTATTTGGTGCCAAATTGTATGTGTTGAGAATTTCATATGATTTGGAACAATGTCAGATTCTATGTTCACTTTGATTAATTGAGATGTTGAATGTTTTCATTTATTCTATTTTATTTTTTGGGTTCAATGTTCAGGTTGATGTCTTCAATATTCATGTTGAAGGGTTCAATATTCATGTTTCTGGTGTTTCTGGGTTCTGGGTTTCATGCGATTATTTTTTTTAATTTATTTATTTTTCCTTACGGGATGCTTACGGTTTGGTTGCAACAAAGGATTGTAAGTAAAGTATTTTGCTTACCAATTACTTACTGTTTCCTTACGAAAATGTTTGTCTACGAATAGGGCCCACTGATTGTTTTGTTAAGGAACACCTACCGTTTCCTTACGGGCAAAAGCTGTTAGGAAACCTTTCTAACAGTTTCCTTACAAAATCCTTACGGATGGGAATTTACTTACGAACGGTTTGCTTACGGATGGTTCCCGTAAGGAAACGGATAGCAACGGTAAGCATCGTTTCTTCCGTAAGGATTTCGTAACGAATAGGAAAGAAAACCCGTTTTCCTTACCAATTGCTTACGGGAAGGTGCCAAAGAAACGGGCTAGAAATTTGTAGTGAGAGAGAGAGTCCGATTCTTTCAATTGAAGAGGGTTACAAAGAGAGTAAATCGAAAAGGATTAGGTTTGGGAATTGAAAATTCTGGAGCAATTAGGTTTGGATTCTTTTTGGGACTTCAAAGGAATCGGAGTTATTTGGGGTTTGGGGTATTCTTTTCTTCTTTTTCCTCTTTCTTAAACGTGTGCGTTTAATTTAGGAGAGAGAGGAGATGGGAGAGTGGGGGTTTGTTTAAAAAAAAAAGACCAATTGGTTTTTCGGTGTGATCGGAATTTGCTCAAGGGTGTTCGAACCAAACCAATTACACAATTCGGTCCTGACCAAACCAAACTAAAATATTTATTTTGGTTCCGTCACTGACCGAATTGTATGTAATCCTGTTTGAACACCGGTTAATTTGGTCAGTTCGGGTCCGCAGCACACCCCTAATTACAAGTGCTTTTAACACCATTACTATGTAGTGAGTGGCTTGAATATTGATTCAAATAATAACATCTTTCTTGAGTCAAATTAGATCTTTGTCTTCACTTCCATTATTGCTTGTATGTGTGAGCACTGCCACGTGGTCCATGGAAATGGGAGGTTCGTGATGAATAGGAAGGTATGACGCACTCCATCCATGCTTGGGCGAATAATATTCAATTCAAGCGCTGCTTGTGCTTCGGTGCATGTGTGCAAGTGTGTAAACCAGATTTCCAGCAACATACGAACATCAAAACAATATAAAAAAATAAAAAATCAAAGAGAGAAAAGGTGAAGAAATAAATTGGCTTGCATCTCCACCACTAGAGACATCCTGCGTACCTTGGTCGGGTTCAAAGCCCATGTAGTTCTTGGGTTAGAATCAACACGCAAAAATACATGTCAATATCAGCATATGTTCACAGCAAAATCGCAACCAATAAGAAAGAATTAAAGTGATAGAAATCGGTTACCACTAAGGGCATGTTCTTAGATGTTCTTCGCGTTTGAGGCTTGTAGATTGTTTCTACTCTCCTCCCACTCCTTAATTCCACCTTGTTGGTCTCTGGAACTACTGCAAAAATAGCACTAAAGAGCAACCCACGTGGAATCCAGCAAAGAAAAGTAAAGAGAATTGAGAAAATAAATTGGTAGAATTTTTCTAAGCCTAAAGCTTCTTTTTTCATCTACCAAAAGTGTGTGTAGAGGGTTGAATTTATAGTGTTCAGGACGACGGGGGTTGTGGTTTTGATCATAGGGTCGAGATTAAGTCCCTAAATCCAATGGCTGAGGGTTAAGATCATAAAAGAGAAAAAATAAGAAAAAAACTTCCGAAACTGGGACGTTTGACCGCCATGGCCCAGTGGTCTTGTTGCGATGACAGTCATGGCCTAGCGGTCTTCCCTTTGTGACCGCCGGGTCCCCGGGTAACTGTTCACTTTCTTCGAGCGAGTTTCCCTTAATTGAACTCCAATCCAATTCTTGCACGCAAAGTAGGGATTCCCTGACCAGAAAAATACCATTTTCTTGAGGAAAATTCCACAGGCTTTTCCTATTTACTTAATTACTTAAGCTACACTCCAAAAATTTAAAGTATTCCTCTTTTCTCCATAAAATAGGCAAAAATAATAGTCCAACTTAAATTGGATCTCTAATCCAACGAAAATTATAGCCAATTAAGCCAGAAAATTCATGCTAAGCCTGGGCCTAAATATATGGATAGTCCATTAATATATTTATTAGATTTCTAAGCCAAATTAAAATTTAAAAATTAATTAAATTGATATTAGGCTCTAAAATATAATAATAATCTAATAAAATAAATAAGTGGCTAAATTTGAGTGTTCACACAAGAGTATTTGCTCTTTTTTGCTGGTTTTTTTTCATTATTTTATTGTTCATTTTCAAGTTGTACAAATGACAAATCTCAAGAGTTTGGTGGCGGAACTACCAACATTTTGTTCAATTTTTTGTCTTTAGGTTTGGTCATTGACTTCTACTTCTATATGTGTGTTTAATTGTATTTAATCCATATGAATTTGAATATCTTTATTGTATTTGATTATAACTGTGTCTGTGTGAGATGTTGATGTCTCATGCTGCTAAGCAAATTACTTTTCATGTTGTTAATGTTAAGTCTTTTACACCCAGATTGGATGTATTTTTTTTTATTTTGATTGTACCAAATTCCAACAAAACCGCCATTAGTACAGATCGGTATCATACCAATCAGCATAACGTGAGAAATGGCAACGTGAGAAATGGCACGGCATCGGTTGGAAAAATGAGCTTTCGAAAAACTCATATCAATCACGTAGTCGACACAAGGTGAAAAACAACACGGCATTGATTGGAAAAATGGGCTTTCAAAAAATTCATACCAATTACATAGTCGGCACGGTACCGGCACTTTGCTCACAAGCCTATATGTTTTTGAAAGATTATATTATGAGGGTCATTCTATGGTGCTCTAAGAGTACGGTACTCACCATAATTATTATTTATTAATTAAATTTTATATATTATTAGTTTGAAGAATTTAAATAATAATAAATAATTTTCTTAGTTAAGAATATTTTTATTTCCATTTTAATCGAAAAATTAAATTTATAACTTATTTGAAAACTAATAAGAGTCGAGGTAGACCTATTCATTTTAGGAGGTCGACCTAATTATTATTAATGGGTCAACCTATTAAAATCACTGGTCGACCTAATAGGCCAATACGTTTAAATTAACAGGTCAACCCATTAAAATCACAGGTCAACCTAACAGGTCAATTAATCAGGTCGACCCCTTTAGTTAATCAGGTCGACCTTTCGCAATTAAACAAGTCTATACATATTAGGTTAATACCTTCAACGGTAACCACAAAAAAAAAAAATAGGTCGACCCTTTCCATTAACAAGTCAACCTTATATAGTCCCTTCAACATGAACATTGATAGGTTAACCTGTAAGTTAATGAGTAGACCTTTTATTAAATCTCCAAAATAAAATATATACCTGTAAAATTAGTAGGTCGACCTATAAAAGTTACTAGGTCGACCTCTTATTAAGAAGAGTAACCACTAATATAACGGCTATCATAATATTTGAGATCTTACCATCTTGGATTAGTTCCTACCTAAAATATTTTTTAGTATAAATAAAAAGAAATATAAAAATATAAAAAATAATATTATTATAAAATTACTATATCTAACGGTCATCATTTAACCATTCATGTCCAATGGACATAATCGCGTGAGTACCATACTCGTGGAGCACCATAGAAAAAATCCTGTATTATGATTCAATTAGAACCCCATAAAGTTGGAAATTTGAATTCTGTCCATTTTAAGCTAGCGCAATATGTTACCTCGATTTTAGAGTCGAAAACCTTTCCTCAATCTATTTTTTAATAAAAAATATCTTTACTATCTTGATATTCAGTCCAATCTAAATCTAAAGAGGATGAGTAGTAGACATGAATTTCTGTATTTTCCATGCTATATAATGCATTTGAAAATTAATTAACAAAAAAAAAGGAAAATTATGGAGATAAAACGACTTCTCCAATTTTTTTCTTTAAATTAACGAACAATTAAAGGAAAAAAGAGAAACACAAAATGAAATGACGAGGGGCTTGTGAAAATAGTAACTCTTAGCAATAATACACCAAATAAAGACCAGACAATGAGACGAAAGCCGACGCGATAAAACATATAATATGCTTCACCGGAACAA
>JAKUCV010006901.1:0-34155 GCA_028386065.3 Turnera subulata | reverse complement strand
TAAACGGTTTGTCAAGCACCCGGAAGCTTGACGGTGATAGTGGAATCTTCGAGAGAGTCTCTCGGAGGACTGGACTAGCCACACGGGTTGTGTGTGTGTGAACCAGTATAAATCGGTTTGCCTTTCTCTCCTTTTTAATTTCGCAATTATTATTGTTTAAAGCTTTAATTAGTTCTTAATCGCTAATTCACCCCCCCCCTCTTAGCTTGTTTGGGCTTACATAATCAAGTTTATTTATACACATTGATTCAATTAATTGCTTTCCAAACCCCGAGGGAAAATGAAAAGGCAAAAACCTCGCTGGAAGCATCTCACAAGTTCACGTGCGGGTGTATTATAAAATCATTAGAAAAACACACAAATTTCAACTTAATTAGACACCAGCCTGTTTCTTTTAAAACAGAATAATTAAATACCAACATTTTCTGTTGTTCGAATTATTACCAACCTCAAGGCAAAAGGTTCAAAACATTGTACGTATACCTGGTAAGCTACGAACATAAATTAGTGTGTCATTAAATGGAACCGTGGGCACCAAACAAGGCGCACTTCAGTGACGTTCATCATTATTATTAATTTTTGTTTTTTATCCGTAGCCTTCAGTTTATAACTCCTAGAATTTGATTTCCCCAAAATTAGCACTTTTCAAAGCAAGCAAGGGAAGGAGAAAATAAAATAATAATAATAGTACTACTAGTAATAAACCCCATTAGAGAGCAAAGTCCAAGCCAGTAGTTCCACTCGAGGGCAAGAGAGATTCCCGGAGAGCCGTGCGTGGGCTTAATAATCTAATCTCTCATTTAATTAACATCTAATCACGATTTGTGCGACTAAACAACCAACTTTACTTGCAGTCCAACTCAGCCCATAATTTTTCTAGGTCAATCAGCTCATAATAAATCAAATCATGCCTTCAAACATATTACACCTCAATTCCTGATCAGAAGAAATAATACTAGGAATTATTGTTTTCATAAAAATGTAAAGACGAGGCTTTTCGTTTGCTCTATGGACGCTTACTAGTTAGTTACTACAGGAGGGGAGGGGGAGGGCCAGGCCGACCATCCAGCCAAGATCTTCTCTTCCTTGATAGAAGATCTGGACCGTTTACTCATTACTGTTAAAGCAACAATCGATCCAAAAAGGACATGTGTGTGGACTCCATTCAGAGATAGCGCCACTGCCATTATATCATGTCACGTAATATTTTTCAGAAGTTGACAAACGTACCATCCATTCCTGTGGAACAACATAAAAGGGAACTGTGCAAGCAAATAATAACTATTTTGGTCTTAAAATAAGGGAATGAAGAAGTTAAGTAATTCATGTTCAAAAAAAGAAGTTAGAAATTAGTTAGACGGGTTTGCCATGTAAGTGCACCAATGCGCAACTTGGATAAAAGCAAGAATTTACCATTTCTATAAGAGAGAGAAAAAATTAAATACTTACTAATAATATCACTCTAATGTTTACTACTTGTGGGTGGATGTGTGAAAACAACTCTTCTTTTTTTTTGTAAAAGAAGGACCTCTACAGTTACATGAATTTACCTATGACAGAAGACCATGATGGATTTGTTGTCAAAACATTAAGACAAAAGTCTGGTGATTCTTCTAGCAATCGAAACTCATCATCCAAAATCAAAAGCTTGTTTTACTAACATACCAGCAGTGAAATTAGCTTCTCGGAAAATGTGGGTGCATGTGACCTCCCAAAGCCGTTGCAACATGTTACTGATGCACTCCATTAGTGGGACATTACTCCAATCAGCTTGTTGATAGATTGTTAAGAATGTGAATAGCAGACGCACAATTTAGCTAAATGTGTAGGGATAGTATTCGTAAGTCCCAAGAGCATCATAAACTGCCCAAAGTTAAGTTAAAAAAAACTCCTCTTTGGTGTACAAACCAGGCAGTCCGTACACTGTCAAAAGAAATGTCATAATCTAACAGTATTAATTAAGATGCAATGTGTGCTTGCTTTGTACTTTCCCATCATGTAAGAATCGATCATAACCGTCAAAAGCTGAACAAAAGTACGTATTCACAATTTCGCATCGCATGTGAATAACAAGAGACGACGTGTTCTCAAAGCACCAAATTAAAGGGTCAATTATGATCTACGATCGTGATGTCATCATATCAAATCCCAAAATTCACATTAGATCCTTCCTTTTCTCCCTTTCTTAAAAAAACTCATCCCTCAGATCCAGTCGTGCAACACGAATCATCAGATTCCTTCCCCCTACCATCTCTCACTGCAAATTGTCACACCTTAATCCTATCCCCTGACACCAATATCCCCTCAATTTCTCACCATGTGTAGCCTCCTCTGTAACGCCCCCGTTTTTCGCTTTTGATTTACAAGAATTTCGGATTTCGGAAATGGAAATAAAATTAATTTATTTTCCATTGGACTTATTAATTATAAGTGGTAATACGTCGCTTTTGAGCTCTGTCGGACCTAAAACGCGTTTCGGGATGAAACACGACGTTTATCGTAGTTTTGGTTTAAACTACGTCGTTTTAGGTTTTGGGAAAAAAAAAGTCAACCTGGCGGGTTGACCAAGCCAAACCAGACGACACGTCGTCTGGCTGGCTAGGTCAAGCCCAGCCAGGGCGCGCCCCTCTTTCCCTTCTTTTTCTTTTTCTTTTCTCCTTCCCTTTTCTTTTTCTTCCTTCCCGTTTCCTCTCCACTTAGCCGCTGCTGCCCCAACGGCATTGTCCCCACGATCCACTCCATCATGAAGCAACGGTCACTAATCCCACACTCTCACTCTCTCATTTCTTCCTTATCTTTTCCTTGTTTTTGTTTCTGACCCAGGGTACCGGAAACCCATCACCCCTACACATTTCTCTCCCGCCACCAACAACATCATCTTCGTCTTGTTCCTCGTGCTCTCCGCCGCCTCCGGTCGTCTTCGCCCAGTCGCTACCGCCACGAGCCGAGGGCAGTCTCGCTCACGCCGCCGATCAATTGCAGGAAGCACGGCAGGGAGTGAGCTGGAACGAATCGAGTGCGACCGCCACTCCTTTCGTCGCGTCGCCGTCCCCTGTCCGTCTGGTAAGCCTCGTTGCCTCCTCCTTCCTTTGCTCATTTTCGTTTGGATTTGGTGGTTAATGGTTCTGTTGGGTGTTCTGGGCAGTTGTTGGCAGTGGGCGTGTCATGGTGGCTCGTGGATGGTGGCTTGTAGTCGTGTTGGGGGGTTAGCTGTGGGTGTATGTCGTCTGTGTTTGTGGTCTGGCCGTGTGTGCGTGTATCGGGGTTGGTTGGAGAGACCGTTCGGTGGTGGGGGTGCGAGTTCGGGTTGCTGCCATTCACGGGTCTTGAGTTTGGCAGTGGGCTGTATTTTCCGGTAAGCTTCAACTCCCCCATTTTTTTTCTGTTTTCAATTGGACGTTGATGCCTGTCAATATGGAAAAAGTAAGGACGAATTGGAATTCTGTGGGTATGTATTGAATTGAGTTTTTGGGGTTGGGTGACGTTTTGGATGATGATAGTGCGTGGTGGCTGTTTCCGACGACATTGTGAAATTTCCGGCGAGTTGACCGGAATCCGGCGAGGGCTCGGGAATTCTCCGGCGAAGGCTCGGGATTCTGTCCAACGGAATATATTTTTCGTTTTACAACTGTTAGACGGTAATTACCTATGTTTTGTCTCGGTTATGCCTTGTACATAAATTTTGAATTATCTATGGAAATACATATTTATATATATATATATCAAGTGAATTGCAGATTACCGAGAGCGGAGAGTTAGAGTGTGTGGCCGGGAAGAATTACCGACACGGATAGAACTTTAGGCCGATAAATTCTTAGGCTCGGGACCAACCTTAGAACGATTTTAGGAAAAACCGAGCCCAAGCCCGATAATCTCATTTTGAAGTTAGAACGTTTCATAGACTTAAAGATATGGACTTAAGGCCTAATCACGGATAATTAAATTTACGGACAATAAGAACGGACTCGAAGCCAAATCCATAATCGATTAAGACTTAAGGGAAGTGGGCCCTCGGCCAAAAATTCTTGTTTAAGGATTTAGTGGGCTTTAGGCCCGAGAATTGTTTTTGGACTTAGACCGGTGAACCTTAGATTCCTTTTCTTTGGAGTTATTGATGAGAAAATATTCTTTGGGCTTAGACCGGAAATCTTATAATCGGATAGTTAGGGTCGGGAGTTACTCGATTGGAGCATACCTTTAGCATGCCTACACGTTTTTACTTCAAAAATTGGTTTAGTGATTATGTTATGTACCGGTATTCAGGCACGGGAGATACCTCTGGAGCTGTAGACTCAGATCGGGGGGAAGCCATAATCTGCATTTTTGAGGTGTACAAGTCTTTATATATATGTTTTGTGAATGCATGTTGGTGTGGTTTGTTTGTTTACTTGCCTTGTTTTGCTGCATGCGGTGATTGGAATTGTATACCTGATTGTTCTCACATGCCTAATTTCGATATGAGAAATTGTTATGGAATATAACATGTATTATGTTTTGGTGATAGTGTGTGGTTATGGGCCGAAGGCCCGGTTGAAACAGAAACACATAGAATTCACACATCCTTGGAAAACATAATGTATTTCAATAGAAAGGTAAAAGTGTAATTAAGAATAAAATATTATATTCTACTATGGCGTCGGCTGGTAGCCCCGAGGGAGGGTTGGGTACCCTCGGGTCACTTTATGCTGTTTAGCATGGTATCCCAGGGGATGTAGGTGCACCCCTGGAAGACCTGCACCAGTTAGGTATGTCTGTGTGCACCCTCAGATAGCTAGCGGCCACTCGAGATTTATCGGTGGTTTTAGACCTCGGAATCTACCCCTTCTGAGGTTCGACACTTGGGTTTCACACCCGGATCTGATCAGATGCGCTACCGAGACTTGACTCACAGTAGAGGACCCATAATAATAATACTAATAATAATAAAATACATTGAATCTAAATAATAAGGACATTGGCACAATAAGGTGTTTATATGTTGGTGTGTGATTCTGATATTACTTGTATGCTGTACTTGTGCTCGTGAACTACTCACCCTACGAGCATGACTTCACTTTCATGTATACATAGACTTTTAATGTTCACTGAGTAGGCGACTCACATAATCGCCACCGTTGTTTTTCAGACCTTAGTTAGCGTGCTGTTCCCACCTTTTCCTCGACTCGGAGTTCAGACGCAGATACTTCAGCAGGTTGTTGTGCATCATCTCTCGGTTGGATCCATAGGGCCCATATGCATGTTATTTCCTACCTTGTTTTTTTTTTTATTATTATTTTCATCTTCCGCTGCATGAGAATTAATTTGAGATGTCATAAATGTTTTTACTTCTTTATCGGTGTTTTGCCAGAATTTAATTTTTGATGTTATTTCGGCGTGATGCCGTGGTGGCTTACGACTTATTGAGCCAGTTTATTTCATTCATTTTATGACATCTCGGTGTTAATAAATTTCTATGGATAATGTTTGTGTGCTGAAGTACCGGTATTCGTATCCCGGGATTCAAGGGTATTTGGGTAAATCTCTTTCATTTAATTATTTATATTTTATTTGGTTGGGATACGGGCCTTCACAGTTGGTAGCGGAGCGGGCTTTAGATCCTTGGCTTTAAAAGAAATGTGACTTTAAATTACAAGTGATCTATATGTTAAAGCCTGTTTCCTATTTTGAAACTTAAAAGTGTTTTGACATATTTTGCATTCATATAGGCGTTAATATGGATCCACCGCAAGGCCAGCACAATGCTGATGGGCAGGATGAACTCCCTAGCCATGTTTCCGACTCTGTGTCGGTGATGTAAGTCCCTGATGGTCAAGGAAATGCTGGTGCAGTAGGAGCGCAAAATGCAGTGCCATTAGTTCCTCCTGGTATAGATGCAGCGATACAACAACAGTTTCAGGTTTTTCTGCAGTGGCAGCAGTTTCAACAGTTTCATCAGCAACAACAGGGCGCCAAAGCTGTCCCGGTTGCACCTGCCGTAGCACCTGTGGTAGGCGGTATGGAGAGTGGTTATAAGCACATGGATAAGACAGCAGTTGAGATGTTCTCGGGAGAGAGAATCACCGCAAGGGTGGCTGATGATTGGTTCCGCCAGGTGGAGAATGTTTTGGAGAAATTCACGTATACACCCGAGCACTGGGCTCGATTTGCGGCACACAAGTTCACGGGTTACGCATTGAGCTGGTGGCAGGGACTTGTTGCGAACCTACCTAGACCAGTGGTGATGCCATGGGCAGACTTCAAGGATAAATTCTATAAGGAGTTCCTTACCGTTGGCTTCTTGGAGGACCAGAAAAAGCAGTTTCTTGAAGTGAAACAGGGGCCCGATGAGTCGGTTTCTGCATTCAAGATCCGGTTCAGTATTCTTCTCTCTTACGCCAAGGAGTTTGTGCCCGATGAGGTCACTCAGTGTAGGGGGTTTGTCGACGCTTTGCGCCGCGAGTTGGCGATAGTAGTGGCTGGTAGGAGACACCGGACTTGGGAGGCAGTTTGTGAGGCTGCTTTTGATGCTGAAAGGATTCAGTTGATCGGGCAGCAGGCCCGGCCAGCCGAGCGGGAGAAACAGTCAACAGTGTCTGGACAAAAGAGGCAACATTCTGGTTCAGGTGATGCAAGTTACATGAGTCGATAGGGTTCTTCCTACCAAGGTTCGAAGAAGTCCCGAGGACAGAATTATCATGGTGGACCGGGCAAGTCTTCGGGAGGAAGGTCTTATCAGTTTGGATCTCAGGGGCGGGGCCCTTGGACAAGACCTCCTATTACATGTTGGTATTGCGGGAAGCAAGGACACCACAGGTCAGAGTGTTACAAGAGGATTCATGATAGTGGAGGTAGTGGGTCCCAGTATACCGTACAGAACTCCGTGGCTAATGGTGCAGTTTCTTCTGGTCCGAACCAGGGTGGTGGACACCAGGGAGGAAGTTGTGGGAGTTCTGGAGCTCCGAGCCACGGAGGTGCTACTCGATCTGCTGCGACTCCTAGGGTGTACTCTATCACCCGGGAGGAAGCTACCGACGCCCCAAAGGAATGAGATGTCTCGAGAAGTTTCACTTTGCTTTGTTTTGTTTCTTTTCTTTTATCATTATTATTATTATGTAAGATTTCGAGGATGAATTTTAATAAGAATGAAACGTTGTCTACGCTTGTTTAGTGAAACATTCATGTAAGTGGAATTTATGCCATAATTAGGCGGAGACATAAATATTATTAATAATACTAATATTATCATTACAAACATAAACATTACATTGATATTTTATAAAAATAAAAATACATTCATCTCCTCGGAACGACGTTGACCCTGAAGCTGTTGGGGTCATTATTGATGTTGACCGTGATCCTGTCGCTCCACGAGAACCACATGCCGCTCGCGTTGTTCTGGCCAGGGAGCTCGAACTGGTTTGCTGCAGGGAACCAGAGTGGGATAAGACCGTGATCATCTTCCGGTCGCCATTGGGTCTCCGTGAGAAGAACCATGTTTGGCTTGTATTGGTTCTTCAGGTCCCTCAGGGTACGTGAGAACTCCTGGGAGTACCTAGCGACTCCTCTGCAGTTCCACACCAGCAGTCGGGCCTTTGGCCAAGTTGGAGGTAACCGAGTCATTCTGGGCATGCTTTGGGCAGTCATCGAGAGCTGGTTGTGGGCGCCTTGCTCCAGGGATTGGCAAGTGGACTCTAGGTTGAACTCCTGAAGTCTTTCAGAGATGAAAAACATGGCGGAGTTGGCCGAGCCGTAGAAAGAGGTCCTCTGGGTGCCATGGTCCTTTAGGAAGAACGTCTCTTCCACAGAAGTGACGAAGAATCTGGAGGAGTAAAGTTCATCGACGAAGACTAGACGGGGCATTCTGTCGAGCTCGTTTGGAAGTTCCTCTGGACGCTCGTTGATCATGCTGTAGGCCAACCGGTTTCTTCTGCCTAGGTTGGCTCCTTCGACGAAGAAGACGGATGATGGAGTAGGCATTGTGTTTTAGGACGTGTTGGTGTTTTGTTTTTTCTGAGTTTTGAGGTTTCCTTGCCTGGGCGTTTGGTTGCCTTAAAATGCTTTTGATGATTTGCTTCTCACCACACTGTCATTTATAATCTTATGGGAAGCGTATTTACTGTTTTCGATTTTCAAGATTGGCTTTTCGAAAATTTTGCCGTTGTATCATTTATTGCTTCAACACTTTATACGTTTTTCGGGCTACAAATACCAGTGTTTTTCGGCCCTTTTCCATCTTACGATTTTCTATCTCCTTGGCTACATTATTTTATTCGCTTTAAGACTTTTTCCTGCATCTTTTATCACACTTCTTCGTGACCGTTGTGGCTAGACCGATGGGACCACACCTCGAGTAGAGCACATGTGCGACAAGCTTACAGCTGTTCGGACATCGTGGAGAGATACGAGACTTGACAGACATTTTTTGGCTCAAGCAGACTTTGTGGACGAGTGGATAACGTTTCTTTCGGGGAAACAGGATGTTCCCGTGATTATCGCCTTGCGATTTAACGGACGTCATTTCCACAAGGGAAACCAACGTCACCGTTAGTGGTGTACGTTACGTTTCTCGGGATCGAGGATGCATACGATCGATCTAGAGCGCCGAACATGGAAACATGTTTTGTTTTAACTTTTTAATGTTTTGAGGATATTAAATGAGTTTTGTTTCGTTTATTTTTTCTTTATGGTTGATTTTATATCCTTATTGCTGATTTTTAATCTGCTTTAAGATGTTTTGGTTTTTCTGTTTAACACGAGATTTCGTAACATAAGAGTTTTGATTTACAAAGAAAGCTTATTTTATTGATTTCATAACGTCTTATAAGAAAGGAGAAGCACCCTACGGAGTTACATGATTCTTCAGATCTTTTACAAGTTTTTGTATGTTCGCGATATGAGAAGAGAGTCCCATACAGGCCAGTTCAATCTGCATCACCGCCGAGCTGACCTTCTTCAGTGAAGTGTCCAGTTGCGTTAGGATCTGCAGTGGAGTGCTGTTTTCAGCTGTTGCCTTGCCATTCTTATCCTCAGTTTTCTTGTTGGCACGTTTCTTACGCCGTCTTGGGGAAACCACCATATGCTCCTTCAGACCGATGATGTTGGTCTTGAACCGCTTCTTAGGAGGTTCCTCATCGGAGCATGTTGGGAAAGCAGTACCACCGATGTAACTGTTATCCTCTGAGTCAGAGGTAGTACGGGATCTTAGTGGTGAGTCCATGGTCCAGAGTGAGTTCTCAGTTATGAGGTTCGGTTTATATAAGCGGAGGAGATGTCGCTTGAGGGTATAAGCGGTATCTCGCGATGAGTTAGGGCACCTGGTGGAGACTACCAGAAGCTTATCGTGATAGGACCTACGGATTTGATGATTGAATTTCGAGGACGAAATTCTTTTAAGGTGGGTAGGACTGTAACGCCCCGGTTTTTCGCTTTTGATTTACAAGAATTTCGAATTTTGGAAATGGAAATAAAATTAATTTATTTTCCATTGGACTTATTAATTATAAGTGGTAATACGTCGCTTTTGAGCTTTTTGGGACCTAAAACGCGTTTCGGGATGAAACACGGCGTTTATCGTAGTTTTGGTTTAAACTACGTCGTTTTAGGTTTTGGAAAAAAAAAGTCAACCTGGCGGGTTGACCAAGCCAAACCAGACGACACGTCGTCTGGCTGGCTAGGTCAAGCCCAGCCAGAGCGCGCCCCTCTTTCCCCTCTTTTTCTTTTTCTTTTCTCCTTCCTTTTTCTTTTTCTTTCTTCCCGTTTCCTCTCCACTTAGCCGCCGCTGCCCCAACGGCACTATCCCCACGATCCACTCCATCATGAAGCAACGGTCACTAATCCCACACTCTCACCCTCTCTTTTCTTCCTTATCTTTTCCTTGTCTTTGTTTCTGACCCGGGGTACCGGAAACCCATCACCCCTACACATTTCTCTCCTGCCACCAACAACATCATCTTCGTCTTGTTCCTCGTGCTCTCCGCTGCCTCCGGTCGTCTTCGCCCAGTCGCTACCTCCACGAGCCGAGGGCAGTCTTGCTCACGCCGCCAATCGATTGCAGGAAGCACGGCAGGGAGCGAGCTGGAACGAATCGAGTGCGACCGCCACTCCTTTCATTGCGTCGTCGTCCCCTGTCTGTCTGGTAAGCCTCGTTGCCTCCTCCTTCCTTTGCTCATTTTCGTTTGGAGTTAGTGGTTAATGGTTCTGTTGGGTGTTCTGGGTGGTTGTTGGCAGTGGGCGTGTCATGGTGGCTCGTGGGTGGTGGCTTGTAGTCGTATTGGGGGGTTATCTGTGGGTGTATGTCGTCTGTGTTTGTGGTCTGGCCGTGTGTGCGTGTATCGGGGTTGGTTGGAGAGACCGTTCGGTGGTGGGGGTGCGAGTTCTGGTTGCTGCCATTCACGGGTCTTGAGTTTGGCAGTGGGCTGTATTTTCTGGTAAGCTTCTACTCCCCCATTTTTTTCTGTTTTCAATTGGACGTTGATGCCTATCAATGTGGAAAAAGTAAGGACGAATTGGAATTCTGTGGGTATGTATTGAATTGAGTTTTTGGGGTTGGGTGACTTTTTGGATGATGATAGCGCGTGGTGGCTGTTTCCGGCGACATTGTGAAATTTCTGGCGAGTTGACAGAAATCCGGCGAGGGCTCAGGAATTCTCCGGCGAAGGCTCGGGATTCTGTCCAACGGAATATATTTCTCGTTTTACGACTGTTAGACGGTAATTACCTATGTTTTGTCTCGGTTATGCCTTGTACATAAATTTTGAATTATCTATGGAAATACATATTTATATATATATATCAAGTGAATTGCGGATTATCGAGAGCGGAGAGTTAGAGTGTGTGGCCGGGAAGAATTACCGACACGGATAGAACTTTAGGCCGATAAATTCTTGGGCTCGGGACCAACCTTAGAACGATTTTAGGAAAAACCGAGCCCAAGCCCGATAATCTCATTTTGAAGTTAGAACGTTTCATAGACTTAAAGATATGGACTTAAGGCCTAATCACGGATAATTAAATTTACGGACAATAAGAACGGACTCGAAGCCAAATCCATAATCGATTAAGACTTAAGGGAAGTGGGCCCTCGGCCCGGAATTCTTGTTTAAGGATTTAGTGGGCTTTAGGCCCGAGAATTGTTTTTGGACTTAGACCGGTGAACCTTAGATTCCTTTTCTTTGAAGTTATTGATGAGAAAATATTCTTTGGGCTTAGACCGGAAATCTTATAATCGGATAGTTAGGGTCGGGAGTTACTCGATTGGAGCATACCTTTAGCATGCCTACACGTTTTTACTTCAAAAATTGGTTTAGTGATTATGTTATGTACCGGTATTCAGGCACGGGAGATACCTCGGGAGCTGTAGACTCAGATCGGGGAAAAGCCATAATCTGCATTTTTGAGGTGACATTACAAGTCTTTATATATATGTTTTGTGAATGCATGTTGGTGTGGTTTGTTTGTTTACTTGCCTTGTTTTGCTGCATGCGGTGATTGGAATTGTATACCTGATTGTTCTCACATGCCTAATTTCGATATGAGAAATTGTTATGGAATATAACATGTATTATGTTTTGGTGATAGTGTGTGGTTATAGGCCGAAGGCCCGGTTGAAACAGAAACACATAGAATTCACACATCCCTGGAAAACATAATGTATTTCAACAGAAAGGTAAAAGTGTAATTAAGAATAAAATATTAAATTCTACTGTGGCGTCGGCTGGTAGCCCCGAGGGAGGGTTGGGTACCCTCGGGTCACTTTATACTGTTTAGCATGGTATCCCAGGGGATGTAGGTGCACCCCTGGAAGACTTGCACCAGTTAGGTGTGTCTGAATGCACTCTCAGGTTGCTAGCGGCCACTCGAGATTTATCGGTGGTTTTAGACCTCAGAATCTACCCCTTCTGAGGTTCGACACTTGGGTTTCACACCCGGATCTGATCAGATGCGCTACCGAGACTTGACTCACAGTAGAGGGCCCATAATAATAATATTAATAATAATAAAATACATTGAATCTAAATAATAAGGACAATGGCACAATAAGGTGTTTATATGTTGGTGTGTGATTTTGATATTGCTTGTATGCTGTACTTGTGCTCGTGAACTACTCACCCTACGAGCATGACTTCACTTTCATGTATACATAGACTTTTAATGTTCACTGAGTAGGCGACTCACATAATTGCCACCGTTGTTTTTCAGACCTTAGTTAGCGTGTTGTTCCCACCTTATCCTCGACTCGGAGTTCAGACGCAGATACTTCAACAGGTTGTTGTGCATCATCTCTCGGTTGGATCCATAGGGCCCATATGCATGTTATTTCCTACCTTATTTTTTTATTATTATTTTCATCTTCTGCTGCATGAGAATTAATTTGAGATGTCATAAATATTTTTACTTCTTTATCGGTGTTTTGCCGGAATTTAATTTTTGATGTTATTTCAGCGTAATGCCGTGGTGGCTTACGACTTGTTAAACCGGTTTATTTCTTTCATTTTATGACATCTCGGTGTTAATTAATTTCTATGGATAATGTTTGTGTGCTGAAGCACCGGTATTCGTATCCCGGGATTCAAGGGTATTTGGGTAAATCTCTTTCATTTAATTATTTATATTTTATTTGGTTGGGATACGGGCCTTCACATCCTCGGTGGCTGCACCATCTTCTTGCATACACCCGCTTCCTGCGGCCCCAGTTCGTCGCAATGGATAAGATCCCCCTTCCCACCACTCATCCAACGGCTCACGATCTGTCTTACAAACGTGTCGCAATCAGCCTAACCATTAACACTACTTAACTCTAGTTAATAATAGTATATCCTCACTAGTCAGGCAACATAACAACTAAAAATCTTTCCAATGGCCAATTATCCCCAAAAAATTAATTATACACCCGCTATTAACTTTTTTTAATCTTTATAATTTATACAAATTTTATTTTTCTCAATAATTATCTTTGCTATTTAGGTTTACCTTATTCGTATTTAGATTGCATAGAAATTCAGATTATTGGTGTAAATTTCTACAATGTTAGTTAATTTATTTTTGAATATAAATAATGTTTTAATGGCTATAGCATTGGTAAATTTAGTTTTATATTATATGTCCTTAGATAAATTGATGGGAACATATATTGTTTATAATGACTTTTTACATGGACCATCTATTATTATTTTTATTGATTGAATTGGATGCTCTTATAAAAAAAAAAAAATGGATGCATTGTTTTGAGTTGTGGTGTACAATTTATAGGGTGAAAAACTGGAAGATGTGTTCCCATTTCTTTAGGAACAAAAGCATTTGATGTGGTACAGAAAGAAGAAAGAAAGATGGGGCCAATATGTAATTTAATTGTACTCTAGTTCTGAAATCGTAATTAAGATTTTAAGAACTCCGTAAATTCACATGTGATATTAGTCCATGTCAACTAGGTAGTAACTACGTTTCGACAAAAAAAAAGAAAAAAGAAAAAACTACTACCACTGCAATCCCCTTTATCCCCTCCTCTCTTTTATTTTGCCAGCTTTATCCCCCCCCCCCCTCCCTCTCTCTTTCTCCCTCAAAATTCGTTTCATTTCATTTTCGCAAAAAAAAAAAAAAAACACACTACTACTACAAAACTGAGCTGCTCCTTGTTCCTCATACTCTCTCAGATCTAACGCTCACCGACCAGAGTCACCAGAGAGCTCATCTAACCGAAACGGTGCCGTTTTCCACAGCAGCATTGATGTTGAAGAGGACAATGGCGACGTCGTTCCCGGAGGAGGTGCTGGAGCACGTGTTATCCTTCATACACAGCGACAAGGACCGGAACGCGGTGTCGGCGGTGTGCAAGTCGTGGAACGAGGTGGAGCGGTGGTGCAGGCGGCGGATATTCGTCGGTAACTGCTACACGGTGAGCCCCGCGGCGGTGACCCGGCGGTTCCCGGATTTGAGGTCCGTGGAGCTGAAGGGGAAGCCGCACTTCGCGGACTTCAATCTGGTGCCAGAGGGCTGGGGCGGGTACGTGTACCCGTGGATCGCGGCGATGGCGTCGGCATATCCTTGGCTGGAGGAGATCAGGCTCAAGAGAATGGTGGTCACGGACGAGTGCCTGGAGCTGATTGCCAAGTCGTTTAAGAGTTTTAAGGTTCTGGTGCTCTTCTCTTGTGAGGGTTTCTCTACGGATGGACTCGCTGCCATTGCCGCCAATTGCAGGTTTTCGAGCTTGGACTTCTCTATCTGATTTGGCAGTCCTGTGTGTGTTTTTTTTTTTGAAAAAAATATCGTCGGAGCTAAAAAGGCTTTATATAAGTTGAGCTTAATGCGATTCTCTTGCGCATTGGGAATTTTCCTAGTTCTGTTTGTTGTTAGAGTAGGAAGTTATGCTGAATTTGCGTGAGGATCTGTTTTTTACCCTTCCCTTCCTTTAGCAAATTGATGGCCCTACCTCGCTCGCTTCTTCTATTTTGCGATATGTTTGGTGGTTTTGCTGCCTTTTTCCAAGATTTGTTCTCTGTTGAACAGTTTTGAAGCTCTAATACGGGTCCTTCTGTTCGATTTTTGACAATCTAGTATAGATAAGTTGTGGTTGGCTGTTGTTGATATGTTTCCTACTATGTCTGATTGTGATGGTCGGCTTTTTGTGGATTTGGATGCTTGCTTCGAATGTAATGGAGGTTTCCGTTGGATTTCTCTACTGTATTCTTTTTTCCATTACTGAATACCAGTGTTATAAGAAGCGTAAATGTTTCATTTGACTTTTCTTTTCTTAATTTACTTGAGCTTTTAGTAGAAGATGCTCATTATTGATGCTGATGTTGGTTTTTTTTTTTGTTTTGGGCTAACGCTTCAGCTGTTTTTTTACTTTTGACCTGTATCACTGGGATCCTTTTTTATCTTTCTATGGGATCCTTTTAAACTCTTTTTTTTTTTTTTGTTTTGGTCATCTTGATGGCCGGCTTAACATGCCAAACAAGCAAAGGATGATTCACTACTCCTTTTGGAAGCGTAATTGTGGGGGAAAGTGACTTTAATTAGACCTCTCCTCGTTTTCAATAATTGCAATGCTGAACTGCTAATTCTTTTCCATACTTGTGTTTATTTGTCAGGTCTTTCACTCTTTTACGGAATTTGGTGGTGACTTATTTCACGAGGATGATACTCTTTGAAGTTTGTAATTTGCCTTGCTGAGCCAAGTGTCCATTTTTTGCAGGAATCTAAGGGAGTTAGATTTGCGGGAAAGTGAGGTGGATGATCCAAGTGGGCACTGGTTGAGCCACTTCCCCGATTCCTTCACATCGTTAGTTTCTCTTAATATTTCATGCTTAAGTTCTGAGGTGAGTTTCTCAGCCCTGGAGCGCCTCGTTGCTCGGTGCCCAAATCTAAAGACCCTACGGCTCAACCGTCCTGTGCCCTTCGACAAGCTTTCGGACCTCCTTCGGCGGGCACCCCAGCTTGTGGAATTGGGTACGGGTGCCTTCTCGGCTGACCTGCGACCTGATGTCTTCTCTGACTTGGCTGGCGCTATTTCTGGATGCAAAGAACTTAGGAGCCTCTCTGGGTTTTGGGACGTGGTTCCTGGGTACCTTCCGGCATTCTATCCTGTTTGCCCCGGTCTGACATCATTGAACTTGAGCTATGCTAATGTACAAAGCTCTGATCTTGTTAAGCTGGTTAGTCAATGCCAGAGTTTACAACGTTTATGGGTAAGTAATTAGATATAAGATGTGATATTTCTGTCATGCTCTTGTTTTAATCTTCAGAGCGTATTATCGCTTGGTATCCACTTAGTGTTTGTGGCAAATGAGTTTTTATATCAACTGTTCTTCTGCAAGCGCACTGCGCATTGTAATGACAACATGAAAATCTCTGGTGTACCTAACTTTTGAATTGCAGTTAAAATCTTGAGCTAATAAAGGACATGGCTGCAGGTGTTAGATTACATTGAAGATGTTGGCCTTGAAGCTCTAGCAGAATGTTGCAAGGACTTGCAAGAGTTGAGGGTGTTCCCATCTGATCCATTTGCTCAAGAACCAAATGTATCTCTGACAGAACGTGGTCTTGTTGCAGTCTCTGAAGGATGTCCCAAGCTTCAATCAGTTCTGTATTTTTGTCGGCAAATGACTAATGAAGCCTTGGTTACGATTGCGAGGAACCGTCCCAATATGACACGGTTTCGTCTTTGCATCATTGAGCCACGAACTCCTGATTACCAAACTCTTCAGCCTCTAGATTTGGGGTTTGGTGCCGTTGTTCAACACTGCAAGGAGCTTCGGCGACTTTCCCTCTCAGGTCTTCTCACCGATCGAGTATTTGAATATATTGGTACTTATGCGAAGAAATTGGAGATGTTGTCTATTGCTTTTGCTGGAGATAGTGATCTAGGACTACATCATGTGTTGTCTGGCTGCGACAACCTTCGCAAACTGGAGATCAGGGACTGTCCTTTTGGGGACAAGGCTCTTTTGGCCAATGCTGCAAAACTGCAGACAATGCGATCCCTTTGGATGTCTTCTTGCTTGGTGAGTTTTGGAGCATGTAAGCTGCTTGGTCAGAAGATGCCCAGGCTTAATGTTGAAGTTATAGATGAAAGGGGCTCTCCAGATTCGAGGCCGGACAGCTTCCCTGTGGAGAAGCTTTACATATATAGGACTGTTGCCGGACCTAGGTTTGACATGCCTGGTTTTGTTTGGACAATGGATGATGATTCTGCAATGCGGTATGCTTGAAAAATTTGTCTACTATTTGTTGAGTCTTTTTTCATTGCAGTGAAAGGATGCAGCAGGTACATGCTCAATATACTGCTCATGTTTCAGATATAATTTTGTGTACCCTAATTTGTAAATGCAGCTGTTATTGATCTGGGAAGAAGACGCTGGGGGTACTGAGGCTTGAGTTCATTGCCATTTTACAGTTGGCAGAGCTATTGGATGTCAACCTAGTGTTCAATAAGGAGATTGGAACTCCTATGTCTCTCTGTAGTATTATGTACCAATTAGAGATCTTATTGACTTCGGGATGGTTGCCATGTATACAAAGAATTTTGCCTGTAGGAGTTTATTATTATTTTTTTCGTTTTAGGGGTAGAAATTTTTTTGTGGACTCATTGCTATCATTGTTAGACTTCATAAGGAATAAAGTCACTGATTCTCGTAAACAGTGAGTGATGATGTTTGCAAGGTCCTAATCTTTGAATTGAACGTCTTTCGTTTTGCGTTTATCCACCTTTTTCCAGGGTCTTTTCTCGTCCATTCTTGTTGTGTTCACTGTATAATTTTTGCTTTATCCGCAATTATGTTGTGTCTGCTCTATTATTGTTGCAGGGGGGGAATAGTAATAAGCATTTTTCTGATAGGCCATTCCAGATTCTAGGTTTCTAATCATGAATCCTCAGGAGAAATGCTCTTAAAGTTAGGATGACACTTTCTCTAAACGATCATTGAATTGTTTGAACAGTCTCCTTTTCATGGTTTTGCTAGAGGCTGAAACTTTTATCATTACGTTCCTGCAATTACGTCAGCCTCTTATACCATTTAAGCTTTATGCTCCTGCAATGGGCGGACGCCCGGCTCCATTGGCTGGGCTCTTCGTGTTCATAACCAATAGCATCTCAATGGGGTGTTTTTATATTTTGCAGGTTCTAACTGTTCCCTCCTATCCCCCTAATGGTTGTTTTTTTTTTTCCTTTTTCTAATAAAATGTGAAATGCCTGTTGTGAGGTAGTTCTATTATCATAGTATTTTCTTTGCGACTTAAGAATGCGCACTTTTGCATGCAAGAAAAACAATGTTGGTTAACGTGTTGAAAAGTGGTGTCCTAGGCATTGTCATGCAGGAGCTACAGAATTTTAGACAAGTCTTGGCTGACTGTCGATGTTGTTAACTTTAAAAAGAGGCGTAATTAACTGGAAACAAAAATCATTAGTCGGCTGGAAACTCCGGCGCGACTTTCTAAGTATTTTCTCTCCTTGTTGCGAATTCGAGGCTTGGTGTGTTGGATTCTTGAAGCGGGCAATTCCCTGTTGTGCAAAACGTAGAAAAGAGAAAACAGAAGGAATTGTACGTGGAACGCGGTTTAGATAATCCCACAATTTATTGCTCTTGATTTCTCAATTCACTTTATTACTGACAATCCCACAATTTACATTACTCCCTTTTGACATTGTTGTACCGTAACAGTAGATTTCAAGAATGCGGTTTTCAGGGCAACCTGAATTATTCTTCCGCTGTGGCAAAGGAAAGGACTAATGGGGGTGGAGAATGCAGAGATTTATTCTACCAAAACCCGAGCACAAAATACATTGCACAAAGTGACAAGAACCCTGCTGCTCGAAAAAATGATGGCCTCTCTTTAAAATATCATCATCCGCGTAATAAAATGATCCACCAAAAACACAGGCAATATTCATTTGGACATGCTACTAGCTATTGTATGACAGTGACTTGGCAGGCAGGCCAGAGTTCAATTAATAAACAATATTATATATAGCATTTCCAAGAGACCCATGACTCTTCTGACTCGGAAGAGATGCGGAGTAATTTCAAGGGTAGGGAGGGGAACTCTGGGGGAGAGAATCTGGATGAGTGAAAATTGATAAAAGCTTTAGAATTACTATGACAGTTGAATAAACTAAAAGAAAAAAAAATGGTCCTCACTCGAGTTGGTGGTCTTTTGCCACCAGGTATGGTAACTTTCACTTCTTTTTTCTTTTTCTTTCTCTCTTTCGAATTTATGAGCCTCGACTGTTGTGCCACGTGACAGATTCGGTGACATTGGTTAGTGTCCACAACTTTTTGCTACATTCACGCTTCTCTTTCCTGCACCACCACCTGAAATCTGATGACCCATGCAACAACCCACCCCCAAATTACTTGTACTAGTACTTAGCACCTAAAAAAAAAAAGGAAAACCCTTTGAAATACTCAGATAGCCACAGAGCTTAGAAAGTCCATACCCAAATTAATAAACAATTGTACTACTAATTATCAACTCGATAAAAATTTCAATGACCAAAAAAGATGGTTTTTCAGTGGACAGGTAGACAGACAACAACTTATCATAGACACCCCAATCCCCACCACCATCAGCAGAGACAGAGTGACCCAGTAAGTAGAGGAGAAACATTTTTAAAAAAGAAAAAAAAAAGAAAAGAAAAGAAAAGGGAGGGTGAAAGAGAAGAAGGATGGATATTGGATATGTCTGTGTCTCTGTGTGTGTGCGCTAGTGGCCTAACCCAACATTTTCATTGGTTGATGATGGCCACACGTTTGAAGTATTTATGATGCATCATCATTTATATTCTCTGTTACTATGATTGCTACTGATTTCATCTCTTTGATATTTTTTACTGTTTCACCCCATCATTGATCAACAGTAACTGAATAATACTACTGTTACACCACACAAGCAGTTTTATTACCATGGCCTAGTAATAAATGGTTAATGGCCCACCGCACCCCTGGCTTTGTTTTGTACTAGTAGTAAAACTGGCCCAGCCTCAGGTGTGACTCTTCTCTTCTTGATTAGAGTATCTATCATTGTAGCATCGTGGCCTCTCAGCTCGAAGAATTATGGTATCAATAATTCGATACCTTCCACTTTTAATCTCATTGTTCCAATCTAGTAATGATTTACTGCCAAAAAATATTGTTTTTAATGAACATTGACGTCAAGATAGATAACACTGCCAACGAGCTGGAACCTCAATGATCATCACCAAGGGTTCAAGCTATTCTTTCTCAGTTTAATACAGTAGACGCTAGCAAAATCAAGTAATTAACCCATCAACTAATCAGTCTCTCAGCAGCATCTTGGGCTGCTTGGGTGCTGCTCATTACAGAACAACACATACATATACATTATATCCGGGGCTCAAAACTTAGCCCATAAGAAAATGTTGACACCAAATCCGCTAAATCATCTAAATCAGAAAAGCCTGCCTTGGTGGGCTTTGTAGGGAGTTTAGGAAAAAGAAAAGGAAGGTATGAATTTTGTCGTGTTACTAGCCCAAAAGTAGGCCTCCTCGTCCGAAAAGTTTCTGCTTCATCAGTCTTGGCCGACCAATTTTGATACGTCAATGCTTTAAAATGGTCTTAGTCGACGATGAGTCATTAAGAAATATTTTTTTTCGTCAATAGCCTGTCATTGTCCTTCAATTCTGGTGATGGAAAATTCTACAAAGTAAACAATGCGAAGCTTATGTCAACCTTTTCCTAGAATTTTTCATGTGGACTAGACTTCTATATCAGAGCACAAAACAATCTAAACAAACCTACTTGGGCTCCAAATTTCACGTTCCAACGGGGCAAAGAAGAATAATTAGACTCCTGCTTGGGGCATAGGGACTCAAAAGATGGGGAAAATTGTGTGCTCAGAGATGAATGACGGGTTTTGGGATCAGTTGGATCCCAAAGGACTTGCTATGGTGCTGATCATTGCGATTGTTCTCATGGCCTTCTTCATCCCACCACCACGAAGAGTTTTAGTGATGCAGCGGGTCGCTTGAGGTTTTGTCCTTTTGAAGCTTTCCTTCCATTTTGGCAGATCACCAAACCATCTTGAGTCATGTTTTGATATGTTGGATTGCACTCTTTTTGTTCTTCTTTGCTGTTTCTTCACTTCGGCCATGTCTTAGTTTTGTAGAATAACCTTTTACAGACTTGCCCGTACTAAATCTTTACTGTTTCATCCTTTCTTGATTTAGAGGTATACTTCAATTTTAAGGCCAAAGTGACTTCCCCTCTAAATTCTGACTTAAGGAGATTTACCTCCTTGCTGCACATTTAAAGCGCTCCTGGCGTTGCTAACTGCTGACAATATTTCGTTAAGAGCCCACCGTGATGATACAGAAATTTACGCTGGTTACTACATAACTCGTGTACAATTGCTCACTGGAAGTGTTTAGTTTGTACCGTGGCACTATATTCAAAGATTTAATGCATACTAATCCGCTATAACTTGGACGTTTGAGGTAAGACTCGGTAACTGCTTCCTCGAATCTCTTCACTCACAAGAGACAAGACAATCTCGTAGTAAGTAGTAACTAGTAAATGCTTGTAATACGTGATCATCATCAAGTAATATATTGCGATACAACTTGGATGAACTTAGGACAAGGAAGACTTAGCTAGATAAGCGAAGCAAGTTAAACCAGTGATGCATGCCCCTGTGTTCTTCTTCATATTAATGCAGCAGCACTCTCCAATATGCGTAGAGTACATTTCATGAAAACTGTCACTACCTAAGAACAATCTGAAATAAGTAACCCCCGCGCGATATGTTTCAGCTGCACAGAGATGCAGTATGATACCTCGACACGCTCACAGCTAACAATTTATGATAATCCCTTGATGAATTCTGGGTTTAGCTGAAAACTAGCCAGAAAGAAAAGGCAGCAAACGCGCTGTTATTGAAACTTAGTGCAACAAATTCAATACGCCACCAGTTAATATCATCAAATTTGTTTTTCATCAAACTGTCAACAATTTCCATGTATATAAAGCACTCAGCATGCCTTTGAATTTGCAAGGAGTTACACTATTTTACTTGGACACTCTCAGAGCTATAGCCTTACAGCATGATATCATCCTAGCAGTGGGGGAGAATACAAATCAAAACTTTGGCTCAGTTTTGAGTTAGGAAAATGGAGCTCAATCTTTGGAAGCTTGGACAGCCTGCAGGAGATGCTCAATTCTGTATTTCATGACAGGCTGACCATACCTGGTCTTCTTGAACATCTTCTCCCTCTCAGCTTTCCTGCGCGCTTGGGCCTTTTCTCTTTCTTCCTTCTTTGCTTGAATGATCACTTCTCTCTCCATTCTTGCTCTCTCCACTTCTCCCCGGCGCTTCTCATACAACTCTTTCAAACTGTACGAATCCCTTTTCTTATTCCTTTTCCCAGGATCACTACTTTCTCCAGCCCCATTCTCATCCTGCAAGAACCACCAATAAAGTAAAGGTCCATTTCAATGCTTGCACGAAAATAATGTAGAGTGAATCAGGATATCAGAATTCAAAATTTAGATAGGAATTCCGCGAAGAAAGTTTCTTTTCGTTTATAGGCAGCATCAACCCCAAGCTTTTCTCCAAATTAGATTAACAAAAGACGAATAAATTTGTAGATTTTATCTTTCTGTCGCAGTTCAGAAAACAGCAACAACAACAAAGCTAAATCTTTTTTTGTTTTTTTTTTTGACAGGAACATTAGAAGAACACCTTATAATATAGCAAAAGAACTGATGTGGAAAATACCTCCACGGGTTTCACAGCCGGGGATGGATTACTCTGCTGACCTTGCTGCTTTAGCGTTTTCTTAAACTTACTCACATACTTGGCATTCTTATAAAACTCCCTTTGCTTCTCTGGCAGCAAACCAAATGCCAGGAAGATCAACAAACAAAACACAAAACACAAAACACAATCAAATAAACTGAAAACAAACTAAAACCCTCAATTCCCAATCGTATTAGACTAGCTGGGAAAGTAAAATTCGGTCAGAAATAAAAGTACTTAATAGGGCAGGATTGTATTGGGCGGAGGTTGATTTGGCATTGGCGAAGGCTTGAAGGGAGAGGCCACCACGGCCTCCACCTAATCTGCTCATGTTCTTCTTGTTCCTTTTCATGCTTATGGATTTCGAGCTCTTCATTCTCTCTTCCTCGTTAACCTCACTTTCCTCTGAACGTCGATTCTTCATTGTTGGCAGACACTCACAGCCCCAAAATTAGGAACCCTAATTTCTTTTTCTATTCGTTTATATTATAGGTACCCCGTGCTTCTTCGACTGGCTGCTGTATACATGTAAATGTAAACGACTTCCTGTTGAGTTTGGATACTCATGAATGACACGTCGTTTGGAAATTTGAATCAGAGTGGTCTATTTTTTCGTTGGGCGTAGAAGCAGTCCAAGTCGGGATTTTTAACTGATAACTGGCCCAACAGGTTGGCTTCATGTTTGGGTGCAGCAAAGAATGGAATAATGAAGAACAAAATTGCTACTCTTGTGACTGTATAAAGGCAGCAACTTGTATCACAAAATATACAATTCACAAAAGAAAAGAGAGAGTGAAGAAAAGAAAGAGAAAGAAAAAGTGAGAGAGGGAGTGAAAGAAAAGGGAAGAAATATATATCAATATTTTTTTTTAACTCCTCTTAAAGGTGTGATAAAATAGTGAGGAAAATATTTTTGGGATATTTTGGGAAATATTTTTGTGGGACATTATTTTTTGGTAGAACTTCAAATTTTATTTTACCCTTAAATTTATTTTAAGAAGTCTCTCTTTGTAAGCCTACTATTTTTATAGTGGAAGTTTATATGAAATCGAGATAATAGATGTAGCCCAATACTTTTGGATGAACCGCCTTAAATATTCCAAAACCGCTTTAAATATTGTGTGCCATTTATTTTCAGTTATCATTATTCCGCAAAATAGTGGCATTGGGACCAACAAATCTGCTCTTACTTGCGCTTTCATGGACTATAAAGGTGAAAACTCCAAGTGCTCTGGTTCATTCGTGTACTGTAAAGGTGAAAACCCCAAGTGCTCAGGTTAAAACTATTCTTTCCAAAAGATGCCTTCAAGGGAAAATTATATCCTTTAATCTTTATCAATAACTCTGATGGGTGCTAGAATTAGATGATAACGCTAAAACCCAGTTGTTAGGTTTGTTTCTACCTGAAATGGTGTCCCACCAGTAGTGAAATTTCACGCATACCAAGCATTTTCTTCCCCCAACAAAAGAGAAAGAATATCAATGAAGAATAATTCTTGCTTCTGCAAGGGATTAAATGATTTTTTTTTACCTAGTTGGCCTCCATTTTTTTTGTATTCGTACTGAAATTTTATAATTTTTTAACCGAAAATACCAAAATTAATGAAGACTATGAAATATAAGTACCAAAAATCAAGAAATTTCAGATACCAAAAATCATTTAATTCCTTCTACAGGTTTAACTTTGTGACACTATATTTGCTTGATTGCAGTCGTATCAGCTAAGGCTTATACATTTTAGGATTATCCTAGTGGTTCGTAAAATTTAGTTTAACTTCCATAATAAATAAACAAACACTCAATTATTTTGGGATAATTATAGACACAACTAATAATTAACGAGTGCATATATCTATATGCATATATGCCTATTTTGATGCGCTTTTATTTCCTTCATTGTTGGTTGAAACTGAAACTCATGATTTAAGAGTTAAATTCCTAAAAAATATATTAGAGTAGCTTTGCCCCGACTAATCCGGTCGACCCGCGTCGCGCACCTGAGTATAGTGGGGATTTTTTGCGTACGAGGATTGGAACCCGAGACCTCGATTAAGCGGAACCAAATCGCTTACCACTTGGACCAACCCCACATTAATATTTTTTTTGGTGGGAACAGAGCATTGTATTCATTCAATATCAAAGAGAAACAGGACCAACAAACAAGCTGTCCTCACACAAAAGTTTAAAACATGAAGAGGAAGGATAGGAAAGCGAAACATAATCAGTAGTAGAATTAAGTGCAACTTTGGCTAAGAAATCAGCCACCATGTTGCCCTCCCTAAAAGTAAACTGAAAATCACAGTTCGTGAAGGAAGAGCAAAGAGAACGAACACAGCTCATTAGGGGACACGCTTCCAAACGGCTTGGAGACAGACAATTCAACACATCCACCAGTTCTCGATTATCCGAAGCCAAAACCACCTTATGAGCACCAAGTTCTGCAGCTAGCACCAACCCATCATATACGGCCCAAAGTTCCGCCAAAGCTATAGACGTGGGCGAAATTCGATGCTTAAAACCACCCAGCCATGTCCCAGAACCATCCCGAGCTACCCCTCCAACAGCTTTCAAACCATTCGCCACACAGACAACAGCATCAATATCAACTTTAAGAAATCCCACCGGAGGTGCTTGCCAACCCAGAGCCAAGACCCCCAAAGGATCAGCTATATGCGCACTATCTGCGTGCTGTGTATGAAAAAGGAACATACGCACATAATGAAAAATATCAGAAGCTTTAAAATTGGCTGACTTCCCACAATTCGCAAAGATACGATCATTATGCCACTTCCACAAAAGCCAAAGAGCCATACCATAAAGAACACTCGGCGAGGATGCACTTTCAAAAGAAAACTTTCCTCGCAACCCATCAATCAACCAATCTCTCAGACTTAGGGAGAAAAAGGTCTGCTGATCAGCCGGGCACAACAAACGGCGCCACACATCCCGAGAATGAAGCAATTAATTACAGGATAGATGAAAATAAAAAAAGGTATTTTTTATCTTTCAATTTCGGTACTCAATGAGTTCGTACCTTATAGATAGTATAGATAGATGAGGATTATGTTTCCCTTGTCCTCATCAGTTAAAATTAATCAAAAGCCTAGCATATGGTGCTAAATTAGTTATAGTTAAGTACAGAGCTAGGTACTTACTATTCCTTTAGAAAAATTCCTCCTTAATTTTCTCTCAAGTCAACAGTAGCTAGTTTCTTTTGCTATCTCTTTTTCTTCCTCATCAGTTCTTTCACTCAAACTCAATGCCAAACCTTCCTCGATAATAGCTTGAATTGGTTTTGGTTGGTCAGCCAACAGTTTATGGGGCAATGCATAAAGAGCAGGAAATAATTGAATTCCCACGAGAAGAACAATTCGATGAACTAATGATGTACAAGTAGATCCAGGGCTGGGCTAAGATACTTTCGTACCACATGTTGTCATGATTGTCTGCAGTAGAAACTCAAGAACGGCCTAATCTGTTTGGTCTAAATCGAAGCACTAATTGCATGTGGAAAAAACAAAGAAGCATAAATTGGCCTAGTTATGGTTATTTATTAGATGAGATGTCCACTTGTCCAATATTAATTTAGTATGCATATATTTTACATGCGCTTGCAGCATTCTCTTTCCCTAGTGTTTGTACCAAATCCCAAATTATGCGTTTAAAGGTGATTGGTTTGCTGATTGTTATACCCAGAAGAAGGATGACCTGTGATTGGTCCCCAAAAGAAGGATGACCTGTGGTTAGTCTTACTAATTGTTATGGTTAATCTTGTTGATTGTTGTATCAGAAGGGTGACCTGTGAAACTATAGAAATCAAAGGCCAATTCTGGTCTAGTTGATTGTTGTGTCCAGAAGAATAATCTCTAGGCGGTGGAAATCAGGTGAGTGTTCTTTAGGCCATAGAAATCAGGTGGTTTTGATCTCTGCAGACTTGTAGATGACTCGGCGACAAAATTGGAATTTGATGTTGGCCTATCTCGATGGTTTCGTGTTTGAGATCAACGGATTTACGGGGTAGTTTGAATTGCTATCTTGAGAGATTTAGTTTATCTTCGGCATTAAGTTTGAAAGTGATATTTGTTCAAATTTTGTAAATGGTCTCGGTTTATATGTTGGCTTTAACTGTGCATATATAAGGCAACTGATTATTCTTGTACCGCGACCCCAATATCAATCAAACAAGCTATTACTATTTTCATTCAATTTATCTTTATTTCACTTATAGCATAGCTTTATTTTGTCTTTCTAGTGTAACTTAGCTTAGTCTAATTTATCAAACAAATACCAAAATCCGGTTTAAGAACGTGCGACACTGTCTGTTGATCCTTTAGCAGTCGGATCCAGTAACAAAGGGTCGCTAACTGCTCAATTGACGAACACCTCACTCGCCAACAAGCTATGATAACCCAATTTCGGCAATCCATGGAAAATTCCACCAGGTGACGCCAGGCTTCAATAACAAGATAAAACTTCGCATACCTTCATATTGTGGTTCACTTGAAACTCACGGAAGCTTAAGATATGTACATAGGTTTTTCATTAGAAACAGAAAGTAATACGAAGCCGAGGAGGATAGTTCTTTTTAGCTCCATAGAGACTTGATGATTGCCCTAGATATTACAAAAGATGCTTCTTATAAGTAATGACCTATAAATCGTATGCCAATCATTTACAAGGAAGAGAAAACCAACATATTTGAATGACATCTACATTTTAGACCTTAATACAAAATCAACAACCAAGGAGTTTGATAAAACCTGCATTTCCAACAAAATAGTCTACCTTCTAGAATGATTCATATATTCTATGGTCATGCGGAAAATATTTCGGAATCTCATTCGTCCAGAGCAAAATGCCTTGTGACTCTTGAGTCTTGGCTGTTCTAGAGCTTGCTTCCGATGCTTATCATGTCTGTTGTTTTCATGTGGAGAATTTCACTTTAAAATTCCACCGTAGAGATGCTAATCTTTCAGGATAGTACATCTAGTTACTAGTGAAAACACCTAACTCAAACCAAATGAAGTATAATATTCAAAGGATGCTAATATATGGAATAGATGGACATTGGAAGACATAACACTACTTGAAAAACTGTAATTAGCGACGGTTTTTGTGAGGGATTTAAATGACTTTGTGAGGGATTTTTCAATGGATTTTGGACCTCGCAAAAAATGCTCGTCGTTAAGCAATTTGCGAAGGATTTTGTGAGGGATTTTTTGCAACGGCTTTTGTGAGGGAAATTTCCGTCACAATGGTGAGGGTTGCATGTCCCTCACAGTATAATCCGTCACAATCTCCATCGCAAATTGTGAGGAACAAATCCCTCGCAAAACAAGCCCTCACTGATTCCCTCGCTAATTGTGAGGGACAACTCCCTCACATAGTCCCTCACTAGTAGTGATAATCCCCTCTTTAATTTCCTTGCTAATGGTGAGGAAAATATCCCTCGCAAAATTACCCCTCTCTAATTCCCCCGATACTTGTGAGAGAAAAGTCCTTCACAAAAAAATCCCTTACTAAATTCTCTCAGCAATAGCAACCTCACAAACAAAACGATCCCCTCACTAACACCCTCACTATTAGCGAGGGAAGAAAATCCTCACAAGTGTATCCCTCACAAAAACCCTCACAAATAACAATGACGTTATACTATTTCCGAAAGGAAATCCGTCACAAACAAACAGTGAGGGATAATTTTTCCTCACAAATAATGAGAGGTAATCCGTCACAAATCCCCTTAATAATCTTGATTTCACAAAAATAAAAATAAAAATAAAAAAATTACATTGCCCTGAATTTTTCCAGAATTGGATTCAAATTTATGATCATACTAATACAATTGCACAATCCAAAAGCAAAAAGAATACAAGGTGAACATACCAAAACCAATAATCCATTTACTTCCATTATTTCTTTGCTCAATCCAATACATCATCCATTCCAATAGCAACAAATTGCTCAATCTGAAACGCCCCGACCCGTATTTACTGTACACAGTAAACACGTGCTGGAACTGTGACAACCCAACCAAACCAAGCCAGCATACAGTGTATATGACAGAAACTCGGGCTCAACAGCCCAAAATAAAAACAACAATAACATCATAACTGGCCCAATGGCCCAACAATAGCAATATAATGCACAGCGGAAGACTTTAAAACTCACAAAGACACTGTATGCTACACTGATGCAAACTATGGATCCGAGCCCTGTCCAAGGGATAACGTCGCAGCCTGTCTGGAATGCACAAAACCTGTACCACAAATAACTCATCCTACGGGATGAAAGCCCGCAGGTGAGGGGTGAGTTCAAAGTGCTCACAACCATGGATAGACGATCAATATGCAACACTAAAATTACTCAAGGTCAAAAACAGGCAAAAACCGCCAAAATACACCAAACCGAAAGACTCGACCCAAAACCGGTCCAAGACAAAAAAGACTTAAATAAAAACCAATTTTCCAATTTTAACTTTTTCGGGCCCCGTCACGGATAAGCTAGGGTCGTACCAGGTTATCAACCTGTTTCTGGTGCCAGATCAAAAAGAATCTGGGATCAACATCCCAATATCAAACTCAGGGATCAACATCCCAATCAAACCGGCATCAACATCCCAATATCAAACTCAGGGATCAACATCCCAATCAAACCGGCATCAACATGTCCATCACAAGTAACCCAGATCATGGCCACCACAAAACAGTCTCAAACCATCCGGTCGTACCTCTACTTACCACGTGACAATTATATTATCATCATCAAAATCAAATCACAGGGATCAACACCCCTAACCAAAATACCGGGATAGACATCCCTATCCAAAATCAAGGATCAACATCCTTATCACCAATTATTATTTATTCCATTATACTTTAAACCAAAGAGACGCAAGGATAAACATCCAAAACCAACATGGGATAAACATCCCGACCACAATCAAGACAATGGGATAAATATCCCGAAACATACCACAGCAAATGCAACATCCAACAATGCAATAATCATCAAACACAATAACCGAGTAATATAGGCACATATTGAAGGAAATCCATCCTCACCTTGGCCGATTACTCAACTCCGGAAACAATGACCGGTACCAAGCCGGCTCCTCGGGAAACTGCCCGATATCCAAACCTATACAACAAAACAGTATATACTCACATAAGATGCACATAGGAGTATGTCATGATGCCAATACTGCGAAATACCCCATCCCGGTTCATATCTCTTTTATTAACAACTTTTACCGAAAATATTATACCATACGTATATCCGAATATAGTTTCGGTACCATACTTTAATTAAAACACTTTCCAAAATATTATTATATCAGGAAACCATATTTCTAGTAAACATAATTATATAAATTTATTTTTCTGAAAATATATACGAATTACAAATATACATATTTATATTTTCCAAGGTAAAATACTTTTCTAACAATTATAAATCAACATAATTACATATATTTCAGAAATATACCCACATATATTTTTCCAAGAATAACAACATATTTATAGAATACTCCAGAAATATATTCAAGGTATATATTTTTTTTCCTAAATAAACATAATACTAATTTTTCAAAACAACATATAATTATCTTTAATTTTCAAAATCAAGTATATTTACACATATATATATATTTCTTCCCAAAAGCATAATTAGAACTAACTATATTTTCAAAATATAAATACATATTTTTTTCCAAATTAAAACCAGCAAAATAAATTAATATATATATATGTTTTTTTTAATTAAATGGTTGGTCAACCCGTAACCCAGGTCAACCAACCAGGTTCGCGACCCGCCAAGGAAACGGGTCTGCAACAAAACCCGGCCTCACCTTACCGACGGCGGCGGCGCGAGCGCGAGGAAAGGAGATCGCGAGGTGCGGCGTGAGGTGACGACGCCAGGGAGCGGTGGAAAGGAGGGTGGCGACGCGGCAGAAGGCAGAGCAGGCTCGGAGGAAGACGGATCCGCGGGTTTCGCCGCGGGTCAACGGCGCGTCACGGCGGCTCCGGCGATGGAAGACGACGGGGGCGACGGGGTTGTGATCGCGACGGGACGGCGAACTCGGTGGCGGCGGCGGTGCGTCGAGACACGGCAGGGAACTCCACCTCATGAACAGTCCCGAGAAGAGGATCCGGGTGACGCACTGTTCCTCCAGGTTTTCTATATTTTTATTTTTTTCTTTTTCTTTTTCTATTTTCCTTCTTTTTCTTTTCTTTTCTTTTTCTTTTCTCTATTTTCTGATTGGTTCTTTTTTTTTTTCATTTCCTCTTCACAGTTTTTTTTCTTTTTTCTCTCTTTTTCTCTTTTTTTTTTCTCTCTTTTTTTCTTTTCCTCTCTTTTTTTCTCTTCTCCTCTCTTTTTCTTTTTCTTCTCCTCTTCCCCTCTTCTCCTGCTTCCTTTCTTCTTTTATAACTGTGATTTTACTATGCAGCAAGTGAACTCCTTAATAATGCAGATTGTCTGCATTATTAAGCGAGTCCGGTCCGGACCAGAAAATAATTGATACCCCCTTAGTTATTTTCCGGTGTGATTTTTCTGAGAATTCCGGGACCCGAGAAAATACCAACTTAGGCCCGAAAAATCCATGGAAAAATCACGAGCGCGGGAAAACTCTCGGTTACGAAAAACAGTGCCCGATTTACCTTGAATTAATTACCCAAGATTAATTCAACAGTAAATCACGGTAAAAAGACTTTTACAGTCCCGGTAAAAATTCAAAATTTTTACCCGGGCTGTTACAGTCTACCCACCTTAAAAAAAATTTCGTCTCCGAAATTCCGTCTTATCCGTGGGTCCTACCACAATAAGCTTCTGGCACTCTCTGCCAGGTGTCCAACTCAACGCGAGATACCGCTTATACCCTTAAGCGACATCTCATCCTCTATAAGAACCGAACCTCATGACTGGCGAACTCACACACAGCCATGGACTCCCCAATCCGATCTCGAACAACCTCTGACTCCGAGAACAACAGCTACATCGGCGACACTACTTTCCCAATAAGCTCTGATGAAGAACCTCCCAAGAAGCGGTTCAAGACGAACATCGTCTGTCTGAAGGAACACATGGTCGTCTCCCCAAAACGACGAAAGAAACGTGCTCCCACAAAAACTGAGGATAAGAAGGGCAAGGCGATAGCTGAGAGAAGCACTCCGCAGCAGACTCTGACGCAGTTGAACGTCTCTCTGAAGAAGATCAGCTCGGCGGTGGCGCAGATAGAACTGGCGTGCGTGGAACTCTTCCCTCACTTGAAAAACGTCCAAAAACTTGTAAATGATCTAGAGAAGCAAGTAGCTCCATAGAGTACTTCTTCTCCTGTTGTAAAACCATTATAAATTAAATAAAATAAGTTTTCTTTCCAAATCAAAACTCTTGTTAAATTATGAAAACTCATGCTAACAGAAAGTTAAAAACATATCAAAGCGAAACAAAAATCAATAATAAGAATATTAAATCAAATATAAAGAAATTAAAAACAAAATTCGTTTAACAAAATCAAAACATAAAGAAGTTAAACAAAACATATTTCCATGATCGGTGCTCGTATCGGACGTAAACACCCTCGAACCCAAGAAACGTAACACGCGCCACTAACAGTGACGTCGGTTACCTCGTGAAAAAGACGTCCGTTAACTCGTACGCTGACGATCACGAGAGTGTCCTGTGTCCCTCGAAAGAAACGTTACCCACTTGTTCACAATTTCCGCATGAGCCAAAAAAACGTCTGTCAAGCCTCGTATCCCTCCAAGTTGTCCGAACAGGTGTAAGCTTGTCGCACATGCGCTCTACTCGAGGTACGGTCCCATCAGTCTAGCCCCAACGATCACGGATGCATGTGATAAAAGATGCAGAATATAGTAAAACCGTGAAAAGAAATGCCAAGGTAGCCAGGGCGTTAGAAAATCGTAAGATGAGAAGGGTTGAAAAACACTAGCATTCTTAGCCTGAAAAAAGTATAAAGTGATGAAGTAATAAATGAAACAACGGAAAAATTTTCAAAAAGCAAAATCTTGAAAACGATTTGGAGCTTTGTGAAGGGAATCTGCTTTTTCCATCATCGAAAAATCCTTTAGACCTTCCCGGGGATAGGTGTGGTCTAAACTTTGAAAAACAAAACGGTAAACTTTTTTTCCTATAAAAGGCAAAACAACGGAAAGCAAAAACCACAACGCATCTTAAAGCAAACAAAACGCGAAGGCAAACAAAACCAAAATTCTCAGAAAAACAAAACACCAACGCGTCCAAAACACGATGCCTGCTCCATCATCCATCTTCTTCGTCGAAGGTGCCAATCTAGGCAGAAGAAACCGACTGGCCTACAGCATGATCAACGAACGTCCAGAAGAACTACCAAACGAGCTCGGTAGAATGCCCCGTCTGGTCTTCGTCGACGAACTCTACTCATCCAGATTCTTCGTCACTCCCATGGAAGAGACTTTCTTCCTGGAGGACCATGGCACCCTGAGGACCTCCTTCTACGGATCGGAAAACTCCGTCATGTTTTTCATCTCTGAAAGACTTCAGGAGTTCAACCTAGAGTCCACTTGCCAATTCCCGGAGCAAGGCGCCTACTACCAGCTCTCGATGACGGCCCAAAGCATGCCCAGAATGACTCGATTACCTCCAACCTGGCCAAAGGCCCGACTACTGGTGTGGAACTGCAGAGGAGTCGCTAGGCGTTCCCAGGAGTTCTCGCGTACCCTGAGGGACCTGAAGAACCAATACAAACCAAACATGGTTCTTCTCACGGAGACCTAGTGGCAACCTGAAGACGATCACGGTCTCATCCCACTCCGGTTCCCAGCAGCAAACCGGTTCGAGCTTCTTGGCCAGAACAACACAGGCGGCATATGGTTCTCGTGGAGCGACAGGATCACGGCCAACATCAACAATGACCCCAACAGCTTCAGGGTCAATGTCGTTCCAAGGCGATAAATGTATTTTCTCTTTTTTTATAAAATATCAATGTAATATTTCTGTCTGTATTCAAAATATTAGTATTATTAATAATATTTGTATTTCCGCTTACTTATGGCATCATTTACCTCTTATGTGAATGTTCTACGACAGCTGGCGTCCCTTGATTGGATCCATAATGCACTAACTAAAATGATGTAAAATAATAAACAAATGGAGCGAACTATGCAAACAAGGACAACAAACACACAAAGACTGCCCAACAAGACCTAACGCCCACTCCGCTACCAAAATCAAACGCCCCGACCCGTATTTACCGTACACAGTAAACACGTGCCGGAACTGTGACAACCCAACCAAACCAAGCCAGCATACAGTGTATATGACAGAAACTCGGGCTCAACAACCCAAAATAAAAACAACAATAACATCATAACCGGCCCAATGGCCCAACAATAGCAATATGATGCACAGCGAAAGACTTTAAAACTCACAAAGACACTGTATGCTACACTGATGCAAACTATGGATCCGAGCCCTGTCCAAGGGATAACGTCGTAGCATGTCTGGAATGCACCAAACCTGTACCACAAATAACTCATCCTACGGGATGAAAGCCCGCAGGTGAGGGGTGAGTCCGAAGTGCTCACCGACGAAGGATAGACAATTAATATGCAACACAATAATTACTCAAGGTCAAACACAGGCTAAACAGCCAAACACACCAAAACAAAGACTCGACCCAAAACCGGTCCAAGACCAAAAAGACTGAAACAAAAATCCAATTTTCCAATTTTTATCTTTCCGGGCCCCGTCACGGATAAGCTAGGGTCGTACCAGGTTATCAACCTGTTTCTGGTGCCAGATCAAAAAGAACCCGGGATCAACATCCCAATATCAAACTCAGGGATCAACATCCCAATCAAACCGGCATCAACATGCCCATCACAAGTAACCCAGATCATGGCCACCACAAAACAGTCTCAAACCATC
>JAKUCV010006900.1:0-29257 GCA_028386065.3 Turnera subulata | reverse complement strand
ATGTGATATGGATTCTACATACGGGTACAAGTTAGAGAACTTGTGGACCGGACCGACCCACATAAGAACCCTACATGGAACGTTATATGTATGTCATTAGTGGTTCTTATAGATGTATTGTCCTCCGACCTGAGATCGTCAAGGTATCCAACATATGAGTCATGTACTTTGATATTATTCCTAGTCATCCGTAACTGGGTAGACATAAGGGTAGTCATTGGGTATATGATGAGTATGTAGTGGGTTTTGATTGATCAAGAGGGGATTCGTCCGACCCATATAACGGGTATATTATCAGATGGTTTTTTGATAGAGTTGAACTGTTAAATGCATGGCCATGCTCGGATTAGGTGATATGGTGATATCGCGGGTATCCGTTTTATACAGTTAACTCGGGGATCAAGAAACATAGATTAAACATATACGAGATTGACATATTCCATGTCTCGTATTTGATCTTGGTAATGGGACGAAAGGACGATGACATGTTCTGAGGCATAGAGAATCAATACCGATCTTGTCGTTTCGGGTAACAATGATGTGTTGCTAGACGCCGCTCTTTGTTTATAATTGTAAAATGAGATTTTACAATTATTGCCGGACGTTACAAGTGCCTACAGGGTCACACACAAAGAACTGTTGATTCGAGCAGTTGGTTGAACCGTGGTTGGACCATGGTTGGACCGGGTGTGTTTGGACCGTGGTTGAACCGTGGTTGGACCATGGTTGAACCAGGGTCGTTTTGGGATAATAATTATCAGAATTATTGACCAGAGATTAGTGGAGAGGAGTGTTTATGTTTGCTTATGGCTTAATGGTGGACATGATAATGAAGTGTCATTATCGTGGGCCATTAGTGTTGGCCATTTACTTATGCACTAATTGAGGGGTTAGAGTGGCTAAGTGATCTGATCATATTTGCTGCTCCCTCCCCTCTCTTTGCATGTTTTTGACAGCACCAAAAACACCTCCTCTTCTTCTTCTTCTTCTTCTTCCTTGTGAAAGATAGAAGAAAACCACACACACAAAAGGCACCCGGTTTTCTTGTTGCTAGCACATCAGTCCGGGGAGCTCGAGGCTTGATTTGTGTGACGATTCCAAGCCAATCACGGTTCGTGTGGATACCGTAGAGGAGCCAGGCTATTGTCTTGCTCTTGTGATTCCATACACAAGTTAGGTGAAAGATCCTAACCTTCCAGGTATGTAAAATTTGTTATTCGGTTTATGCATGCTTCACTTGGTTCTTGGATAGTTTCCCTTATTTCCGCTGCTTGTTGTGCTTGTTATGAATGTCATAATAGCTCTTGGGAAACTTACAGGAAGAATTTTTCTTCCATAGGAGTTACAAAGAACCTAGAAGAATATAGTTCATCGACAAACACTAAACGAGGAATTCTCGCCACATCATTCGATAATTCCTCTTGCTGCTCATTCACCATGCTATAAGCAAACCTATTTCTTCTTCCTAGAGAGGCACCCTCAACAAAGAAAACAGTAGATGGGGAAGGCATTTTTCTTGTCTTGTTGAGTTTTCTGAGTTTTCTGCATCTTCCTGTCTCAACCGCCTCCCCTTCTTATAGTCTGAGATTAGACAGCTAGGTGTCAGTTTTTTCAAATATGGACCCTTTTTCTATCTCCGAAAAGATCCAGAAGATTTACGGTAGTTAAAACTTTGCATTATTTGTCAGTAAACTCCAAAGCTTTTCTATCTTCGAGGTTTTGCTTTTGGAAAAGTTTGCCACTACTTTAATTATTGTCCAATAATTCTGATCTTTTTCGACATGAGTGGCAGAAATAAGCCTAAAATTGACACATATATAGCTAGCTTGAAGCTAGCAGTTGAGTAATTGAAACTTAACATATCCAGCTAGAAGCTGAAATGCTCTAGCCTGAAGCTAGTAATTTTAAGTATTTAAATACATAAGTTTATACAGCCTGAAGCTGAGACCAACTAGAAGTTGGCTGATAGATATGTATTTTATAGCTAGTATGCACCAGCCAGAAGCTGGTAAATAATTTTTCTAAGTTATCCAGCCTGAAGCTGGCATATAAATAGCAGCCTGAAGCTAGCACCAACTTGAAGTTGGTATATGGACTTATTGTTTGGCATGACCGGTTGGGCCATCCCGGGTCAATAACAATGAAAAGCCCGTGTCCCAATTTATTAATATAAAATAGAATTTAAATATAAAATGACTAAATTGCCCTTATCATTTCCGGGACACGAAAATCATCAACAATATGATCGACATTTAATCAAATAATAAATAATACAATGGAATCAAGTACGCAGCGGAAAACAAAAATACATAGCATCATGCATGCAATGAACCCTATGGATCAGACCCGAGGAGGAAAGCACCACCACCTGCTGATATGCTCTTCTGATCATCGGTCAGCTAACCTGTGTAAAGACTGTGAGGGGGTGAGACCAACCACTATCTTACCGCAAACAAATAAACCATAGTATACAACTACAAATCAACCACAAATACACCGGCATAAGCAATAGCAATCACAGTGCACAAACAAGCCACAATACACAACACAAACTCATCAACAAACTTTAAATTTACAGCTGTCTTTAATCATCTTATTATAGTTATACTTTATCATTTTTAGAGTTTTAACATTTTATTAGGGCCCTCTACTGTGTACGTCGAGCTCGGTCCCGTCTCATGAGACAACCAGGCATAAGCCTAATATAATCAGGGCAATGCCCAATACAATCACTGAGAGAGAGATAGACAGAGAGAAAGAGGGAGGTAGAAAGGGGGAGATAGAAAGAGGGAGGTAGAACCGGTCATCACAGACCCATATGCTAAACCGCATATACCATGCTATTCCGCATGAAATCCCGAGGGGTATCACTTCCCGCTCGAACCAACCGGTCAACAGCCCCACAGTAGAATATTTTTATTGTACAATATTCTCTGTTATACTTAACATGTTATATGTGCCAAAAGTTATGATTATCCAGAGTTGTGTGGATTTAATATTTTGTTCTCAAGTTCTGGCCTTCAGCCCATAAATCACCACACGAACCTCAAGTCCATAAATCATGTTATTTAGCATAACAAACGAAACATGCTCAACTGGCATATCATATCACACCGGCACAAAATTCACATAATCAAACATATCACATCAAGTATCACCATTAAGATACAAGTGCACACAGGAACACCAACACAGCAAGCATACATGCATATAGCATACAATGCCAACCAAGTATTACCACTTCATGTACCATGTTTATTAACCGAGTATTGTAGGCAGTAATGCATACTATGGTTTATATGTCCTCACTTGGGCCATATTAATTGTCTCGGAAGCCGAAGCCTCGTTCCACCTCGACAATCCTATATTAATAACAAAATATAACCCCACATAAGGTCCACATAAAACTATGCTAAAAGCATGTCAATGTCGTGACTTTAACCCATTATCTTTTGTCCTTAAGTCTGATTAAACAGAACATGGGTCTAAGCCCAAACAAGTCCAAACATATATCTGGGCCTAAAGCCCGTATCATTTAAAGCCATTGGCCTAAAGCCCATATTAAATTAATTACTCTTTATTGGCATATAGCCCATATATACCAAAATCACTATTAAACCCAATCATATTTACTTTGGGCTTAAAGCCCGTTATTTATTAAATCCATTTTAGACATACAAGTTTTAGTATCTTAAATGGGCCTGGGCCCGATTTCCTAATTCCGACTCTAAGGTCATACCCGAGCCCAAACTTTCCCCGGCCTAAGGTTCCATCCGCGTTGGTACGATTCCGGCCACGTGTCTCCTCAAAACGTCACACTCGGTTTCCACTAGTACTCACTAAATTACATTTTACATGATGCTCGATTCCAACACTACAACGATACAACCGAAAAATATTGATTAAAGGTCTAGGGCCTCACCGCTAGCCTACTCGAGAACACGTCTCGCCGGTCCCACATTGCCTCGCGGGAAAATGCCACAGTAATCTGTCCAAACCCAGAAACAAACACAAATCGACATTCAACTCAATACAACCTATTAACGAACTCAAGAAAAAAAATCCAGGTCGCTGGAGCAACTTACCGGGAAAATGGAATCCACATAATCCTGTATTGGATTCACCAGAATCCAAACCCAAGCCAAGAACCTTGTTGCCCGAAGCCAACCACGCATCATCATCGGGCCTTCCTCCGCCAGTTCCGCCTCTCACACGAACCCAAAAAGGCACTCGCTGTCGGAAATCCATGTCCGACCACCACCAATGACTCACCACCACCAGCCACTATGCATCCAATCGCCCCGTGTCAACAACAGTCGCCGGCCACCAACACGGTCGAACAGACCCGGATCCGAAATCCTCAACTGCCGTTCGACCACCAAAACACACAATAGAGTCGTAACAACAACACATACGGTGAATCAAAGAGCCCAGAAATCGAAGAAGAAAAGGAAGAGGAAGAGAAAGGAGAGTCGGCCTTACCCGACTTTTGGTGGCGACAGCTTTGGCTCCACAAGAGCGGCGACAAGAGGACGAACAGAGAACCAAGGTTTCGGCGACTGCTTGAGCCCACTGTCCCTCGGGTTTGCTCGCGCGCGGAGGCTGTCAAAGCGTAGCCCTCTCCGCCCAGTCCTCATTCGGCCCCTGTTGGGTTGCAGCGACGATGAAGACGCCGGCTCGAAGAGGAAGAAAGGTACAGATGGCGGCAACAAAAAGAAAGGAAAAGAAGAGGAAGGAGGTTTGTGGGGAAACGGTTAACGGTAACCGTTAGGAGCACGAATCGGGAGTGTGGGAGAGAAGAGAGGAATTGGCGGCGAAAGGAGAAAGAGAAGGAGAGAGAATGGAAAAGAAAGAAAGAAGAAAGGAAAGAAGGGTAGGGCTTGATCTGGCCGATCCAAAATGTCGTCGTTTTGGTATCTGGCTCGGTCAACCCGCCCTAAAAGGTCAACGCGCATTTTTATTATTATTATTTATTTATTTATTTATTTTCCTCACTTCAATTCAAAACGACGTAGTTTTGAGTGAAACTACGATAAACTCCATATTTCACCCCGAAACTCCAATTGTTCCCAAACAACCCGAATAAGGACAAATTTTAAAAAGTAAAATAATATTTTCAAAGAGAATAAATTAATTATAAAAAAAATTTCTTAACCAAAGACTCCCGGAAATTCCACAAGAGTAAAAATGGAAATTAAATATCGAAAATTTTTAAAATTTCATAAAAAAGCATTTAACGAAAATCGGGGCGTTACAAATGATGCACGAAATTTATTAGATTATTCATTAAAAAACCAGAAGTTTTACAATCAATGAATTTCCATGTGTTTGTTTGCTGCGAAATTAATTGTACGGCCTTCCTAAGATAAGATTGGCCTGGAATCACCAGCAAGTTTGGAAATAATTCAGGGACATGTACGCGGACTAATAACTCCGCCGTGTTGACCATCTAGGTAATTTTTACGATGCATCGACTAGATGGTCTGTTGTGTGACATAAGTTGGCATTGTGCGCACTTATTTTAATGATTAAGCCACTTGCGGGTACATATCCCAACTAATGTTATTAGACTATATGTCTAGATAATGCTGGTATATTTCTTCAATGGATAATGTATATCATTGGAAACAAACCCAAACAGATCTGGGGGAACATTGACAATTGATTGCAGGACCATTGATGAAATATAACTATTTGAGAAAATGATATTTTTCACGCAGCAGCACTTGTGTGCATCAAGCCAAAAAGTTATCATAAGGTCTCCTCATTTAGTTGGTTATTGGTCACAAAATATCTCCCATCTTCGGACCATTGATTATGTACCAAATGCTCCACCACAGGATAGTAAAGTTGGTCCTTAAAGAAGATTGGGAATAGATGTTGGGTATGAATCTCCATCAATTACAACGTTATTGAAACTATTGACTAAAGTATTGGAGATTCATTTATAGCAAGATTTGCTTATTGTTAATTCGATATGTGTGTATACCCAACATCAGGGGGAGAAAATGAGCAGCTGGATCTAGATATTATTGAAATATATTATCAATATATAGTTGTTGATCCTCAGACAAATTAGTGTGAACCTGAAGTTCAAAAGATGATTCATTTGCAGGAAAATTGATATGAAATTGCCAGATACATAAAGTGACCGAATCTTATATACCAGCTGCAAATGCTCCTATTCAAATTAATGTTCCAGAAGAACAAGTATAGTATGCAAATGAATCTAAAGTACGCAAGAAGCATAGAAAATACTCGGTTCCAAAAGAAAACAAAATTCTCGATAGAGAGAAAGGAGCAAAGGAGATAAGCCCCAGTTAAAATAGATGGCCTCCAGTAGAGGTTCATATTAAATGTCCTCCAGAAGAGGTTTTCTGACACAATTGATAAAGTTCCAGAAGTAACTCAGGTACCTAAAATAAATAAGTATGACGAGATCTCAATTACAGTGTCAGAAATAAGATGGAACCGACGTGAAATAACCGTCGACGGAATACAATTTTTATATAGCGCTAAATAAAATGAGGATCATGAACCTACATTTGGCGAATGTAGCGCAACATGATTGGCCAAAATAGTGAAACATGATTAAAGGTTGTGTTAGACTCGCATGAAGCGAGAAATTTTCGGACCTGTAGTCCGTACACCAAATGGTGTAAAACTGATTGGTCGATAAATGGGTATTTGTGCGGAAAAGAATATGAGATAAAAAGCACGGTTTGTGGCACAAAGTGTTTACCCAAACGACCAGGTATTCATTATGAGGAGATATGCTCCCCTGTGGTGGATGCAATTATTTGATAAGTCTGGCAGTATATGAAAAGTATTAGAAATGCATCTAATGAATGCTATTACAGCCTATTATTATGGATTCATAAGTCATGATATATACATGAAGATCCCTGAAGGATCCAAGTTGCCTGAAGCAACTAATTCCTGGGAAATTACAAAATAGAACTGAATTGATCTTTACATAATTTAAATAATTTTGAGTATGGATAAACTTATTTATGATTGGAACTCCCGAAGAAGCTTCTAAATACCGTGCTACTAGATTGATCCTGGAGTACCCTGTTGAAGTGCAATATGTATTGCTAAGAAAATAAAGCCTGAAGCTTTTGACTTAAGCCTATTGGCAAGATATGAATTTGCTCTTATCTTCGAGGTATAAAAGATGTGGTGTCATGATAATCCTGTAAGCCCGAAGAAAGAAGAGTTGGTTCTTGCAGATGCCGATCCCCCACTTGATCCATAAAAGGCACAGCCGGACATCTGCCATAACTTTACACATGAAATTGTTGCATCATTGTGACTACAAAAGCAAGAGGGCAAGACAAATGCTCCAACAACCAAATTACGAAGATAATGCTACCTACACTGCCCAATTTGAGTAATGATGTATCAAAAGTGATCAGACAAGGCACACATCACCAGAAGTTGACAAGAGGATTATTGGCATGCAACGACATCAAGAGAGGCCAAAATGAGGGGGAGTAGAATACGCACTGCACTCTTTTTTCCTTCACCAAGTTTTTATCCCACAGGGTTTTTCTTGGTAAGGTTTTTAATGAGGCAGTATCCCATTAAGCGTATTCTACCAAATATACAGTGACGTCCAAGGGGGAGTGTTATAAATCGTGTATTTACTGTGTGGAGTCACTGTACTACCTAACTTTTTCTTGTATAAATATATACAATCATATAGAATGAAAATTTGGGTGCTCGGTTTGCAGACCATTTCTCTTCCATTTCTTTTCATCATTTTCTTTCATTAAATACTCCATTCACAACAGAATAGTAATTTTTGGTGGCTATAATGTTAGAGGACCCAGGGACGTGACCTAGGAAGATGCCTTCGAGGAAAATACTGGCAGAAGAGACAGGAGAACGCCACAGTACAAAAAATAAAGGGTACGTTTACCTATGCATCTCATGTATATTTTTTTTATAACCCACCTCAAATTTATTTTTATACTCTATAAAATCGAATCTGGATTTTTATATATGTACCTTGTAATATAAACAATGTCAATATAAAAATTGGATTGAACGGGCCGAGGAAAGAACACGTATGTGAGATGTCAAGTGTGAAAAACGTTTACCAAAAGGTAAAATTACCTATCTGTCTTTTCCTTTAAACCAAACGAATATTAGTTGGACAAGTATTCATAATCAAAAGTTTTAAAAAGGACGTTCTGTACTGTGTTGTGTTTTTATAATCTTTGCCTCATCTTTACACATGGAGCTGCGATTCTTTATATTTAGACAGCGTTTGTTTAGTAAAATAAACTTTAGGTTGGTGGGAAGTTCCTTGGTCCATGATGAAGATAGATATTCGGCTCAATGGACGCATAGTGATATTAAAAGTAGGCATGGAGCTCGAACTACTAATTTAATAAGAGTGTTGATTGAACTCCACTGACAATCCCAGTTGTTCATATATGAACAATTTTTTCAACACTTAAGTATACGGATAATTAGTAAGTATGGATGTTAATCCTACAAAATTACATCTAGTCATGAATTCTAAACTCATAATTAAGTAATGCAAGGGAGAACCACTAATATTCTTTCATCATACAAAGTGACCTAAAGAAGATATTAAAAGTTAGTATTCATATGTTGCAGGGTAATATGTTGCAGGGTAAGTGATACAATAGTTATAGTAAGCCTGTCATTAAATGTTTGTTCTCCTTATATAAAATTTTGAATTCAGGTCTTGAGTTCGACCATTTGTGTATGTAGAAAATTCTCATTAGAATACTCACCACTCAAAATCAGGTGTACGGCCCGGATCGGATCCAAATTAGTTAAGGTAAACCGGAATAGAAAACCAACAAAAAAAATGCTGCCTTAGGGTATGTTTAAGCTTTGAAGGATTACTGAGACTTCTTACATTCAATACCAAACTTAAAACTAGACACTCACAGGGTGGTTAGAAATTCGTTATCTCTTAAATAAGATTATCGATTCAAAATTTATTTTCTGTATGAAAAATATATTGTTGGGACAAAATAGGCCGAATAATAGACCCGACCAACAAATGTTTGATATGATTCTATACTGGTGGGCCCATAAATTAGGCCCAAAATCAGGTGAAAATCAAATAGATGCCAAGAACCACAACACAAACCCAATTAACGACCCATTTTGAGAGAAAGACCAAGCCCAAAATAAAAATGTAAAAAACCCAACAGATCATTTCTAAAAGAAAGAAAAAGGAAAAAAAGAAAAAAAAACACGAAAAACCACCCTAACCAAAGCCAAAGCCACCATGTTCCTCGCTTCTTCTCCTATTACTTCTACTACTACTAGTACTTGGCCTACCAGGGCCTTCACACACAAGTTCTCCCTTCCATATCCCACCTTCTCCGCCAAAACCCGCATGGAGTCACCTCCCAGAAGTCTCCACAACGCATTTTTGAGCCCTGCTTCTCCTTCTCCTCAGAGAAAACCCGATTCCAAAGACCCCCCAAGTGAGGGTGGTGGTGATGATGGGTTTGCATTGACGTTGCAGGAGTGGCAGGGGTGGGGCACTGTGTCTCCCGTGCCTGCAAAAGTCTTGGAAGTGATCGAGGATTTGAAGCTCCTGGAGAGGAATATTGATGCCCAGATGAGCTTTGGTGGCCATAAAGGCAAATTGCAGGTGAGTTAGGAGAGAGTTAATGGCTTCATGGATGGGAATGGAGAGTAAAGTTGTTTGCTTTATGGGGTATTCTGTTTGGATATTCGTCAAAAATCAAACTTTGAAGAATGGAATTTGGGTTTGGGTTTGGGTTTGATGCTGTGGAGGTTTGTTTTTATGTCGTTTGTATTGTCTGGATTGAAGATGCCGTGATTGTAATTCCCATTAAGATGAAAAGTCACTGAGATTTCTTAAATCAGTGAGGTAAAAGTTGGCTATGATGTGATTGAGTTTCTGAAGTCTGCTTCTTGATCCTTTTGCCATTTTGCCAGGGAGGGGATGCTCTGTTTGTTCAGAGACAAGGATCAATTCCTGAATTTTATTTTCTTTTGTTTTGCTTAGACACACAACGTAGGTGAATTCCTGAAATTGTTTTCTTTGAGGTTTGTTCGAGCTAGAATAGAATTAATGACAGTGACACTTAAAATGCGGAAAGAATGATTCTTGAAAGTCTTGGTACTATTATGAGCCATCTTACATTCTTTGTACTTGGATTGCCAATGAGAAGTCTTTTGCGAAAACCAGCAGGCATTGCTAGTGAAACAACCTTTAGAACATTGCATTATTATAAAAAAGAGTAGGGGGTCATCAGTATTCTATCAAGTATCGTCTAGTTCAACTTGGAAATGATTCCCTACCAGGAAGTCTTATATCTTGTGCTGTCCTTCTGTTTGTGAATGACAGGGGGATTTTGGCATTCTGGAGGATAAGAAACACAGAGCAACTTATGAGGCATTAGGTGATTCTGAAAAGAAGCTTCAATTCTTTTCAGCACGTCAAATAGCATGTCGCTTACTTGGAAGTAGAGGTTATCTTTGCCAGAAGGTATAAGATTGCCTTCTGGCGGTCCACTGACATAATCATGGAGCTTCATTTTTCTGCTTCCTCTGCTCTATTTTGACCTTTTACATTAATTTATTATGTTTTACTTCATCAGTTTCATGTTCTTTTCTCTGCTTGATCAGAACTTGTTAATTTGCAGTGCTGGCTTCCTCTGGAATATGATTGTATGTGTTCGAAACTAGAGCCTTGTTCTTTATGGAATGGCATACGTTTCTGGTTGTATATGCATCCAAAGGTAGGATGCTGTCATATATTTATTCCCTGATCCGGAGGGTATAATATGCTTGCTGTCATCTCTTATCAAATTACCTTTTGCAGGATTTTCTACGGCAGAACAACACTGGAAAATTGTTATGGCAAGTATTTGGAGTTCGTTCAGCTACTTTATGCCTCTATGGTATTACTGAACATGAGGAGTTCATGTGGAATGAACTTAAGCTTGCAGGTGCTTTGCAGTCTATGACTTAGAGGATGCTTATTTTCTTTGAACATGCTCATTTTTGACGACTTTACATGCTGTGCATCTGAACTAAGTTTTCCATTTGAATTATCCATAGACTCTGCAGCCCATTTTTTGAACTAGCAGAACCAATCGTTGATTGCTTTTTTACAGGTAAGGGAAATGTCTGGTGCCTTTATCCCAACAAAAATGTGGTTACGAAGTCTGTCCATGATGCACTTGGTCCAGAAATTTCATCTGAACAAGAATGCTCCCACACTTTGGTATGCTTTCTACCAAAAAAAATGCATACTTGTGTCTTTCACATCCATTGCGCGTACCTGGCTGCTCTTCATGAATGGCCCTTATGAAAATAGTAGATACTGAAATGTATCATGGGCGTGGAATATTATGTCTATAAAAATGCTATAATTTTTAGAATCATATTGTCTCAGTTTTTGTTGGAAATTCGATTGCTTAGTTTTCAATTGTTATCTTTCCTTTTAATCAACTAGGTGGTAATTCTCATGTCGATTCTGCTTCTCAGAGAAATGGAGATAAACCTCTTAACTTCATTCTGCTTGATGGCACATGGAGCAATGCCACTGCCATGTTCAACCGTTTAAAGGTACCCTATGAATCATCTCGCTGCCTCTCCTATCCCTTTCCCTAAAAACTGTGCCTTCCTCTCCCACTCCCTCACTTCTCCACTCCCTTTCCCCCCATCTCTCTTCTTTTAGTTGCTGTTTCAAAGTTTTGGGTCGTCATTTTGTCTATCTGCATTTTCACATACTGGGAGATATTGCAATGGTTCTTAGAGTCTTTTCTAATTTGTTTGGAAAAGCTATTGATAATTTTCACAGAAGAGATCCTTGGTTTTCCTTGTGTCTTTTAATGTTTGTCCGAAACACAATACCTCATATGAACGGGAGAACCAGGATGTTCATTGTTTTGCTTTCCAAGATTTTTGTGAATGAACCAAAATTCTGAAACTTTGTCTTTTCAGATTAATTAGCCTTTCTGATGATTGGATAAATAGCCACAGCTGCCTGATGACAGCATATATATGCTTTATTACCATGCTTATAGGTTGTATGGATAAGGATCAATGTGAACTCTTTGGGTACATAATTGGCATGCCTTTGCTCTATACACAGGATAAAACAGAGTCAGTTTGGGGAGAACCGGACCTTCCCTGCATATCCTTATCTATCGGTGCTTCTACAATGCACAAACTGCGGTGAGATGTAAAAATGATAATTTGCTTTGCTAAGTCTTTCATCTATTTTGTAAGTTCTTCTCTTGTGCTATTGTTAAATAAACCTTACTTGTAACCATCAGCAATTTCTTATGGCAGGCCACAGCCATCATGGGATCGGACCTGCACAGCAGCAGCTGCCATGGGCCTTCTTTCTGAGCTGCAAGTTATTCCAGAGTTCAGAGCCCGTGGGTTGACTAAGCCAATTGAGGCATTAGAGGAGGCCATACATGTCCTATTGGAAGCACTAACTACTCGACGCCTTAGGATGGGCCGGTCCATAACACGTAAAGTGAGACAGGGCCGCAACTTCTGTTAAGTGCAGCCAAGAATCGCATCACCTGTTCCGGCATAAGTTTTCAGATTACAGAGGTTATTCTTTAGCACTACAATCGACAATCGTCTTATTTTCTGACGATTTTAAAAAAGCATCTACTTCTTAATCTTCTTGTTCACATGACATGCCATTTTCCATTGGCACATGGCAAGGATACTTTTCTGATGCAAACATTTCATTCGTAGAAATCACTAGTCATCTTGGTGTCTTTTGTCTTTCCTCCTGCATCCTTTTTACGGGGAATAAAACTTGAGAATTATTTCTTATAAATCATCCTCTTAACATTAGTTTGACATATACCATGTTCTTTTTCCTTTGGTTACAGGATGCTGAATCTGGCTTACTCCTGATGCTAACTGCCACCATAAATGGCAACAAAGTAAACAACGTAACCCTGTCTGCTGCAATTTTGTACCGCTACTGAATGGCTTATTTCTCTTGACATGGTAGGTTACTAATTGACTGAGAAGTTATGCTATTAGCTTATCTTTCAGCAATGTCGTTGCTTCTGTCTGATGTGCAGCTGACATGTCACTCTGGACAAATCTGTGAGTTCAGCTTCATGTCCAAGGGAACCTTCCATGAATCCGCAATTAACCTCCTACAATAACATAGTTTTGGTTCATTTCCATGTAGACCTTTTTGTTGCAATCCTGAATGTTGTTTTGGTCTGATGTAATGCTTTGCATTATATAGCTTTGCATCGGATTCTGTGACAAGGTTATTAGGATAGAAATAGCATGCTTGACCACACTGGATTTCTGGAATTAATATCGTCTTTTTTCATTGACCTACCTGAAGTTGCTATGCTGGTCACTCTTATTTTGCGATCTTGGCTTGGCTTTCCGCACTAATCTGATTTTCCATTTATGGTCAAAAGAAACTTTGACGCTCCATTATCGTGGAAAAGGAACCAAGCAAGGCAAAATAAGCCACAATATAGCAACATTGAGGGGCCACCTGGATCAACATGGAAACCGACCACCTATTTAAGTTGTTTATCGAATACTTTGAAAGCCAGGAGACATACGTGCCGATCAACTAGTCGGTAAAAAACTTAAAGCCATGGCCCTCTAATCGCCATGATCTTGTGGTCTCTTCAACAATTTTCAACGTCAGTGAGAGTGGAACTATAATAACTTGATATGAAAGGGATGTACCAGAAATTTAAACGATAATGCACTACTAAAAAACAAGTAATGATCACTGCACTAACGGTTAGTTAGTGCTTTCTCATAATATTAGTTGATGCTTTAATTGATCGTTCTTTGTTGCTAATCATCAAACCAAACGTACATAACATAACAGAAAGTGTAATTAAGAGCTACTAATCATGCTGTGTTAATCAATTAACAACCTTGATAATCTTCACTATTCCTGTCTTGTCGCCTCCCTCCCTGTGAAAACCTCATCACGAATACACTCACCTTCTACGTATCCCTTACGAAGACGAAACACCGTTGCACTACCCTGGCTGTTTTTACTCCCGTTAGGGTTCTTGACCAGACAAAAGCTTCCCATCCTCTCCTTGAACTGCTGCTCATTTTTTTACCAGATGATACACGTGTAGCTACTCTCCCGACCACTGGCTCAGGTTACTTCCATAGCTGAAAACAGTCACCACCCTCAACGGAGACTGATGAGGACAATAACCTAGGATTGATCGTAGAAGTGACTTATCCTGAGCAAAGGTATATATGCAGCCATAAACCTTCCCTAACCCAGAGTTTTTTTTTTTTGATACTAACGATGATCTTTATTCATATACTAAACTGAAAGTACATGTATGGAGAGAGCCAACTTATGGCGGCAAAAAGATAACAGAATCGCTGTGAACAAAAGTTTAGCAACACTATCTACTACTCAACATGTTGAAACTCCTACGTTTGCCTTTCCAATTCTTCACAGTTTCTGCACTTGCTAGAATGGCATGAATAATAATAGAGTCCACCAATCTGTCAAACTCGGTGCTATTATTAGTGAAGACCCTTCTATTCCTTTCAATCCACACAGCCCACAATGTCGAGAAGCAAAGTATAACCCAGGAAGATCTACTAATGGGAAAAGGTGATAAGTAGGCCCACTGCAACAAAAAATCTTCCAAGGATTCAGGAAAGCAACAATAAACTCCCCACCATTTGCATAACCTCGCCCAGATGCGCCATGTAAGAGGACAGGAAAGAAGAAGATGATCTCGCGTTTCAAGATTATGCAGACACATTGGACATATGGATTCAGCCAAAGAGACAATACCGCGATGACGTAGCACGTCTTTTGTAGGAATGCCGTGATTTAACGCGAGCCATATCCAACACTCAACCTTGTAAGGGACAACAGCTAGCCATGGAAGAGGCTTGGATCTTTGGTAACCAAGCTTGTTATAAATGTAAGTTCTCCCATTCTTCACAGAGTATTGGCCCCTGGGATAAAAGTCTTTCCCTAACCCAGAGTGGCTCATCGTGGGAGAAGACATTCCCCGAAATCGAACCAAGCTTAACCGAGGAAGAGAAGGTAAAGGAGAAATCAGTAGAGACAGGTAGTTGAAGCTCTGCATTGACCCTTCCTACTTCAACCAAGTCAGGATGGAGTGTATATTCTTTTTGTAGGTAAATGTTGAGGTCCTTGAGGTTCGGTAAATGTTGATTCGATGTTGGAGAAGGTGAGTTTACTGTCTGTGAGATGAGTAGCGAGGGTAATAGTGTGGGTTTTGGAGACTAAAGAAGAGTGTCGCTTGCAAAGTGAAGAGCAACGGATTAGGGTTCTTCAACTTTGGATGGATGATAATCACAAAACACTATTCTATACAGTACACATATATTCATCTTTCATTAAACCATAACTTTAGATTCCTTATACTACGTCAAGTCGTCAACCTAGCTAGGTTTTTTATTAGCTCAAATATTTTGGAAGAAGCAGTTAGTAGATGCAGTCGAATTGGGAAGGAAATATTCATGTATGAAAAAGTTAAATGTTATTTAGTCGACATTGCAACAATAAATATCAATAACATATGAGGGACTTCTTATCAGGCAAAAAAGAAACATGAGGAACTGTTTCTACGACATTTATTAGTTTCCATTGCAATTTGTGACCATGAAAAGCTAAAATTTTGCATGTTGGATGTGAGACATCCTGACTTTGTCATCTGCCTGTATCTAATTGACACGTGGTACAAAACTATTGGTGCTATGTGTCCATTTTTTTTATATCCTACTTTATTTTTAAGGTGCCTTAATTTCTACCAATGGTGGTTTCACAAATTTTTCCAATTGTCAATAACTTAATCAAAGGTTGGCTCTCATTTTGCGAAAGGGGATGTAGTTGCCTAATTGTGTGGTAGAAAGCTATCAATGTGCCAAAACGAGAGAGCTTTATGCGGTGAAAAGATAATGGATAACAGCTTTGCCTATCTATATGCACCTCTTTGCCAAATATAGGGAGAAAAAGTAGCATAGAAGGATAGTAAAGGGGCGACACCATTTCAGCCTGTCATTGAAGGAGGGTTATTGTTGGGGGAGAAGTGGAGATCAATCTTTTTGATCTCCGAAATAAACACAGAGAGAGTGAAAACCAATTAAAAGAATTTAGAGAGATAAAAAAAAAAAAACCAAAAAGAAAGGCATGGCTTGTGGTGGTAATAGTAGTTATTGGTGTTATTTCACATGTTTCTTTCTCCTGGCAGGACTTGCCACTCCTACCTCCTTCATCTCCAGTAAGAATTGTATCTGCCATTGCACATTTTATAATGACATTTCTTCGGTTTTGTGGGCTAATATGTTTGAATGATTGGAATCAATCAGATGATGTGCTCGACATTTTTGGACAATATCATCCTAGCAGAAACCTCCTCGTCGGCAGGTTCGCAAAAAAACGTGAGGAATTTTTTCCCCTTTTGCTGCTTCCCTTTTGATTTACTAATTCTCCTTCAAATTTGCCATTTGTGTGATGATCAGGAAAGAAAATTAAGTGTTGAATTTTTTTCTCTCTGCATTTTTGGGATCTGTGTTTCTTTCTTTTTCTTTTTGATTTCTCATCCGGTATCTAACATTTTGCCCTGACTAATTGGATGTGCACCTGGGTATGGTGGGCTAGTCTCCCAATGAGAATTTTTTGAATACACGACACACCTTGCTTAAGCGAAAACAAATCCATTGAATTACCACCTAGACCAACCCCATATTAGTTATGTGTCTTTCATAATGGGAAAGCTAACAACTTTTGAGGCCCAATGGCATTATTAAATGCTCCAATTAATTTAGGGTTATGTTTTTTTTTTAATGCTAATTTAAGATCATGTTTGGTACTAGTAAGAGATGGAATGAGATACCACCATCCGTTGAATTATCCAGTTCTCGTTGATATTAATTATTTGCAACCACTACAATAGAATTTGAACCTTTTATTTTATGCAATTGAGAATTTGAACTTCTATCCCAATTAGTGGATAATTTATAAGAATTCACTCTAAGCACTAGTTGATTTCGGTGGCCTATCCTTACCTTAGGGATCCCCTGAATCTACACTTTCTTTTTTTAAAAAAAAAATTGGTCTATGAACCCTGGGTTGGTTGTGTGACATTTTTCATTTCTTTTCCAATTCCATTTATTTTCCATCAATTCATTATGGTTTGCTATAAAATCAATGTTGTGCATATGCTATTTATGAAGTTTTCTTGTTTTTGAATAAAATGCTATTTTATGAAGTTATCAACCACTTAACTACACAAACAAATTTTCTTTACATGCAGAGTGCAAGGTAGACTTTGAGAACATGGACTACAGTATCTTCACAAACACCTGCAAACGTCCACTGTTGCCAGCCAAACCGTGCTGCGATGCTCTGAAAGTATTTGCTTGCCCTTATGTTGATGACATAAACGATGCGACCACTACTTGTGCACATAACATGATCTACAGTATCTATCGACATGGTAAATACCCCATGGGTTTGTTCTCCAAGAAATGCAAAGAAGGTGTCAAGGGCCTTGCCTGCAGGCCAAGGCCAGCAGCAGCCAGACCATTCAGAAGAAGAGGTGCAGGTAGACTATTCAGAAGAAGAGGTGCAGGTAGACTATTCAAAAGGAGAGGTGCAGCAAAACGAAGATAAAGATGAGGACCACAGGTCGTGGTGAATCTTTTCACACTTGGGTTGATCTCTAATTGCCTCTATCTATATTCGAGTCCCAAGTATTCCATCAGGAATTAGGGAAAGGATTCAAATTTTTCTTTACCACGTCAGGAAACGGATTCAAATTTTCTTTGCAATTTGCATAGAGTTTTTGCTGTAATGCCCTAATGCTTTTACTGCATTAGGGTTTCTGGGTGTGTGTGGTTCTGATATCTGGTTTCAGTGTTGCCATATTATTATTCAATACAAAATACGATTAGCATCCAAAAAAAAGGGGTCAGGAATGAGGTCTAATGGATGCTAATCACAAACAATATTCTTTTTCTTTGCTTTTAATTTCAACAGTAAACATTGTTCCTCTTTCATTAAGACAGCTTTTGATTCCTTATGCGTCAAGTCTAGCTCGATTATTGGAATTTAAGGAATTTGACAAGTTCGTGAAGAATTCATGTATGTATGTAAAAGTTCATCTTGTTTTTGTTGACTTATGCAATTAATAAATATCAGTACCTAAAATATCAGCCTCTGTTTCAATGAAAAAGTGGCTAACATATTAGTTTTCCATTGCAATTTGCGACCATGAAAAGCCTCAAAGTTTGCATAACATTAAAGTAATGGGCAAACTTAGAACAAATCAAGAGGGCACATCGATCCATTGTAGTTTGAGGCTTTACAATTGGAACACTTGTTTTGCGATGCCGTGAAAATTTGTTAATCAATATGCATATATATGCATATATCATCACAAAATAAGGTCCGCAGAGCAAATCACAATTAATTAATAAGGACGGCTACCATGTCAATTAACAATCTTAGTGAACTTGATTATTTGTGTCTCCTCTTCATCACCATCATTGCCATCACTTCCAGCAGCATCAGCAAACTTCCACATCCCTCTCTGTCGTATTACGAATCGCCAAAACCTTGCCATCCTTCTCTATCCGTACCCTTCCAATGCCAAGAACCTTCGTTCCAAGGCTTCCCTCATTAGGGTTCTTCATGACCACCGACCAGCAGTAGTCATTTTTTCCGGAATTTGGTCGCCCCAGGCCGAATCACAGAGCTACTGATAACGATCACCACCCTCAGCGGCAACTTAGGAGGAGAAGCTCGAATTAATCTGAACAAAATATGTATTATGTTCTTCGCTGTCGAATAAATCAAACTGCTCTTACCAACCTCAATAGCACAGCAGGAGTCGCCGAAGAAGGCAGTGGATTTCGGGTCAAGAACACCCCTAATCCTCGCTATCTCCACTGTGGGTGAACACATGCGCAGTAAGATCGCAATGTTTTGGAGGTTTGGTAGGGTTTTGTCGAGGGAACAAATGGTTGACTCGGCGAGGTCGATGAGTGGATCTTGCTCAGTAATATTGTTGGTTTCTTTGCGATGAATCTTGAGAGCGATTGTGTGGGTTTTGGAGGCAAAGGAAGAGAAGCGCTTGCAGAGACATGAGCAGCGGATTAGGGTTTTGGGATCATGGACTTTGGACAAGACGATGAGGACAATTTCGTCTGGCAATTTCCCAAAGTAGTCTGTAGTTGGGTTGATGAACCCTAATTGCTTATTAATCTCTGTGGATCTTTCCATGGCGGAAATCATATGATAAATTTTGTTGAAGGGAATCGTAAATATGGTTAGGTTTGGAAGCAGCCATCCAAATGTATATATAACCTCTTCGAGAAATTGACAAATGGTTGGATAGTTAAGTTTATAATTGTCTCTATAGAAAAAAAGTTAAGTTTATAATTGATAAGATAATCAAAAGTATTAATATTTATTTTGCTTTTCTTTCAGTATTAATATTAAAGTATTAATATTTATTAATCAAAAGTATATATTAATAAACGATATATATCAATAAACTGAAAGGAGAAGTGGAGATCAATTTTTTTGGTCTCCGAAATAAACAAGAATTAAAGAAATTTAGAGAGAAAACCCAAAAAGAAAGGCATGGGTTCTGGTAATAGTTATTGGTGTTATTTCACATGTTTATTGGAAGCCTTGTTTGGAATGCCAAACAAATTGTTAATCAATACATATCATCATGGTCTTAGCAATCAAGTTTTAAGCTTTTAGAATACGGACTGTATATATATCATCACAAAATAAGGTCGTCAGAGCAAATCGCAATCAGATAAACATTCATAAATCAAGCATAAAAACTATGTATACCGCACTCGAAATCCTAGTTTTTTAATGGTTTCTAATCGGTAATCAAATATCAAATGCATTAACCAATATGGGGATGGCCAAGTGTAAGTAACTTGGAGAAGAAAAAATGTATTATTTTGCAGTTCTTTTTCTTATATATATTACTTCTTTTTTTTTTTTTGCAAACCAATAAAAAATTGACGAATAAGAACAGAAAAGAGAAGAAATTTTATGCAAAGTGTGGTTGAGCTGGAATTTAGTTATAACCAGAGAGAGAGAGAGAGTCGGAGAAAGTGACGAGGAAACAGGTTGTTGTTGCCAAATTGTCCCGTAGAAAGCTCTCAGTTCGCAGAAAATGAGAGCTTTATGCGGTGAAAAGATAATAGATTTAGCCTTACCTATCTATGCATCTCTTTGCTAAATATAGAACCAAAAAAAAAAAAAAAAGTAGCTTAAAAGGATAACAAAGGAACAACACCAATTCCAACCTGTCTTTGAAGGAGGGTTATTGTTGCAGGAGGAGATCAATATTTTGGTCTCCTATATAAACAAAGAGACTGAAACCCAATTAAAGAAGAAAACTAAACACAAAAAAAAAGCCATGGCTGCTTCTGGTGGTAATGCTTATTGGTGTTATTTCACATGTTTCTTTCTCCTGGCTGGACTTGCCACTCCTTCCTCCTTCATCTCCTGTAAGACTTTGTATCTCCCATTGCATTTTTTTTTCTTCTTCTTAATGAAATTTCTTTGGTTTTGTGGGTTAATATGTTTGAATACTTGGAATTATACACAGCTGATGTGTTCAACGTTCATGCACAACATAGTCCTGGCAGAAACCTCGCCGGCGAACCAAACAGTGACGTTCTTGCTCATACCATCCCTCAATTAATCTATTTATGAATGAAGCTGTATACCAACAAACCACTTAACTACATAACATTTCTTCCTTTGTATGTATGCAGTGTGCAAAATAAACTTTGCGAGCCTGGACTACAGTGAGTTCAAAGGCAACTGCAAACCTCCACTGTACCCAACCAAACCATGCTGTGATGCTCTAAGAAACTTTGCTTGCCCTCATGTTGATGACATAAACTATATTGAAAATGGTTGTGCAAACGCCATGTTCTACAATATCAATACTCATTGTAACTACCCCGACGGTGTGTTCTTCAAACGATGCGTAGAAGAGAAAAAGGGCCTCCCCTGCAATCAAGTAGAAGGAATCAAGATAATGTCGAAGACGACGTACAGGCGTCCGCGGTGGGGACGGTTGGGAAGGTTGGGACGTCGGAATTTTAGGAAGCGTCCACGAACCGGAACCCCGAACCAGCATTAATCTCACACACACACACCGGGATCGAACCCATGACTCCTTGGATAAAAAACCCATTTCGAAGGAGATGTAACACCTCTACAAAATGTTTTGGTGTCCTTGAATGATTCTTTGCTTGGCAGATAACAGAGCTATGCAAAATGTTTTTTCCTTTTTGATGAAATGAAAAAAAAAAAAATTCCCAGAATGGGAAATGAAAACAGTTCCTAATTAATATGATTGATTTTTTTTTTCTCGTCGCATTTTGGATGGTTTAATTATGCATAGCATAGGAGCTTGGGTGCTGGGTTTTTTTTTTTTTTGATGCTATGGGTGCTGGAAATTGATGGTAGAATCAGACTATAAAGTTGTTGTTGACATTGGTTTGGTCAGGACTCATTGGTTTAATCAGGACTGGGATGTATCTATCACCCATGTGTATCGTGAGGCAGATACTACAGCAGATTGGCTGGCAAACTTTGGGATCCCTTGCTCTTGATTTCTATAGTTCAGATTTTTCCCTAATGTGGGTTGCCTTTCTTTAGTTTATGGTGATGCAATAAGTAATAACTGTGGGCAGACCACATTTTCTTTGGCTGGTAGCAAAAGATAGACTTCTTACGAATCAGCTTAGAGCCGAATGACATATCTCTGACATAGACCTATGTCCTTGATGCTTTCAAGCCCCCGAGTCAGTCCTCCATGTACTACGAGACTGCGTGTTTGCTAGAGACTTAGAGACATCAAGTTGTTTGCGGGTGGTTGTTGGGACTTGGAAACTGAATCTAAAACTGTTTTGGAGTGGTTAGTGGATGGGTTTAGTTGGGATGAGGATTTTAACAGGATAGCAGCAGAGGTTAAACTGCTGTCTTTTGTACATCCAGATGCTAACCAGTTGCTCAAAAAATTAGCTAACACTAGGCAACTATACGTGTTACATACGTGTTTGTGTGCTGATTGATTTATACCGTGTTGCACAGGGATATTTAGTTAATCTTACCGAAGAAGACAAAAGCAATTGAAAAGGTATTTCCTGCTCTAAAATACGAATACTAAAATAGGAACAATACAACTATATTGAGAGGATTTGAAAGCTTATCTTGAATTCCCTTAAAGGTTATGTTGTTTGCCTTGGGTTTTATTTCTTGATTGTGAATGAAGCACAAATTTTTAATTTTGTCCTGAAAATTCAGAACATAAAGCATGGTTTTGTTTAGTTGTGAAAAAAAAAAAAGAGAATACCTTCCTAATATATACGATCGTCATAGTGTGTAGTTTTTCTCATTTTATAGCACAAAAATTGATTGTAACATTAAATTGTAACATTAAATACATGTTACCTTTGGTTCAAGAAACATTTCATAATTTGATATATGGATGCATGTGACTCTTAATTTTCTGCATTTAATTTTTTAAAAACTTAATTACGCCTTCTCATTACCCTACGTTCCCTCCAACTATTTACACACAAACAATTGATTTAGAATTAAATATAGAATATTAAAAGTTTTTTTTATCAAATTCACTAAATAATATATTAATTATTTTTTTTGACAAAATTAATTGCCACATGTCAATCTTTAGAGAGCCACTTGTCAACACCAGAGATCTAGGTCTCTGATTTAATATATTTATATAGATAGATAGCCCTATCTTTTTGTAAGGGGCTAAGCATTCTTAGTTCTCCCCCACATATAATTAATGAGTTCTTGGAATAGGACAAGGGAAGACTGGCATGAAGCCAATGTTTTGTATTTTGTATTCATTTTGATATAGTATACATATCATTTCCTAATTTCGACCAAAAAGTTAACTCCTTAATGTAGGCTTTGTGCCACCTTTTCAACAAAAAAAAAAGGTCTAATGAAGTGATGCGCACAAGATTGTACCACCATATTTAACAGTCTTTTTATCCTTGCATTTCGGATTTATGCAAACATTTAGAAAATAAAATATTTTTTTTGATGCACTTTTACAAGTAATGTCAACAAGGATTAATATAGTTAGTTGAGGTTCAGCCAACACTCTCATTAGGTTGAGAATTCGAACTCCACCGACTGTCCTTTTTGGTGAATAATTTATAAATATTATTATAAGCACTGGCTGAGCCCGATGGTTTACCCTGGGCCTCGACTGGGGGAGTCTTCCCTCAAGCTAAACATTTTCATAAAAAAAAAAACTCTTACAATTTTTGGAAAATTGAAGGAATCAAGTTCAAGATCAAATTATTCTGTAAGAATTCTGCTTCTGAAATTTTGTCTGAAGTACAAGATTCTGCTCAAGATATTGTCGACTATCTTTATTTAAAAATAAAGAAAACCATGCACCTAAATTTTAGGAGACTCTAGGAAATGCACCTACACACTCGTAGCTAGAGATCACGAGATTTTTGCAGACAAGCAAGTGGAGAACTCGAGCCTTGAAGAAGTCGACTTTACGGCCCGTTTGGTTGGGTGTAATGGGATGTAATGGAATGGAATCAAATGGAATGTATTCCTAAAATTTAGGCATAGATTCTATTTGATTCCTTTCCATTACATCTCATTACACCCAACCAAACGGGTTGTTAGTTCTTTACTTTACTCATTTATTTTCTTTATTTAAAAGGATATTTTCTTACCTTACCTAGGTCTATGGGATATAGCTCTTGTCGAATTTTATAATTCATATTTAGATATTCTTCTTCATTTTTTTGATGCTAATTGAAATTTATTACTAGAATAAAAGGTTACAATAGAGAGGGAAGGAAGGACAGGTCAACAAGAGACTGATCTATCAATTCCAAAGGGCAGGAATACAAAATTCAATGGAACAGAACAGAAAGACTGAGAGGCTAAGAATCTAAACAAAGGAATTATAAATATCTAAAAGGTTTGCCCTTCCAATTTTTGATGCAAGAGGCGTTGGATATAACCATAGTTGGGGAGTAGGGAAAGGTCGGATGAAGGCTTTGAATCCACCAGGTGGCCCGGATTAAACAGAGATCAAAGATATTCTTCTTCATTATTTCTTGATTTATTTTTAATGCTCCATACAATGTTTGAAGACTTGATCAACCTTCACCATTAATTTAGATAACACAGTGTAATACTAAAGGAATTAGAAAGAGTATAAAGAAGCCTTTAATCTATGAATAGTGAGAGGGAATCTTAGGAAAATGATGATCACAACATTTAACACAATGCTTATTGCATCCTAGGATAAGATTACACTGGCAATATTGGATAGTTCGAGATTAAGGTAGAACATTGTTTGGTGATAACGAACCTTATTTACCTTAGGTTAATTGTCCTTTATGGAAGACATTCGAATACACCAAATATGGATAGTTGCTAGATTGCAAGATAAGTAATGAACCTCGGACGACCTAGGGTTCCATCCATCTCGTCTTTTTCTTATTAAATTTGTGCTTTTATTATTTTCAATTTATATTACAATTACGGTTAAAAAGTTTTTTTGTGTCCCTCTAGTTAATCGATTTTACATTGGGTCAATCATATTTTTGATCCTTGTGTTTATGGGTTTGAACATTTTTCATCCTTGTGTTACAAAATGGACATTTTTCATCCTTGTTTTATTTTTTGGGACATTTTTCATTTTTCTCCGATTTTTCAAAAAGAAAATGCTGACGTGTCAATTAAAACACTGACACGTCAGCTTTGTGGGTCCACATTAAATTGAAAAAAACCCAACCCAAATCACACCACCCGACTCGTTTCGCCCATGGTTTTATCCGTTACCCAGTCAGCCAATTACGAAAACAACCCCAAAAATAACCCAATGTACACAAAGAAAAAGAAAAAGAAAACAAAAAGAAAAAAGAACACACCCAGTAGCAAGACGCCACCGTTTTGACCACACCTTCATCTCCTTCCTTCCTCTTCCTTCTTCCTCTCCCCGTGAACCACCGACACCCTTACCAAACCAGACACCACTGCCACTGTTTCCTCTCCGCACACTTACAGACACGCCGGACCTCGACGCTGCCTCGCCGACCACCACTGCAAGCCATCGACCACCTCTCCCTCTGCAAGTTCAAGTCCGGTGCCGTCGTCGCCCTCGTCCTCTTTGGCCTCTTTAATTCCCTCTTCGAAGACAAGGCCATCGCCAAGTTCCCCTTCCACCCCTTCGCCCTCGTCAGGAAGTTAAGCCACCGCGGTCTTCAGGGGAACGACCCCACCGACTACTCCACGGCCTTCTTGTACCTCCTCTACTTCGTTAGTAACCGCACCAATCTCCAGATGTTCCTCAAGTTTTACCCTCCCCGCGGCGCCGCTACCAGTGGCGGACTCATCCTCTTGCCGATCCCAAGATCAATTGATTTTAGATTGCAAACTAAAGTATTGATTTTTGCTCTCTGTTACAAACTAAAATACTGAGGACAACAATGCCAAAAATAATCAATATATTGATCTGAAAAGAGAGGAGCAATGATTGGGTGAGTGGCAGTGGTGTCTAGTTCGGTGGGGGTGATGGTGGTTCACCGGGACAGTAAGGAAGAAAATGAAGGTGTAATGGTGGTTGTAGCTAAAAACGGTGTCGTCATGGCTACTGGGTGTGTTTTTTTGTTTTCTTTTTCTGTGTTGACATTGGGTTATTTTTGGGGTTGTTTTCGTAATTGGCTGACTGGGTAATGGATAAAACCCGTGGGCGAAACGGGTCGGGTGGTGTGATTTGGGTTGGATTTTTTTCAATTTAATGTGGACCCACAAAGCTGACGTGTCAGTGTTTTAATTGACACGTCAGCATTTTCTTTTCGAAAAATCAGAGAAAAATGAAAAATGTCCCGAAAAATAAACACAAGGATGAAAAATGTCCATTTTGTAACACAAGGATGAAAAATGTTCAAACCCATAAACACAAGGATCAAAAATATGATTGACCCATTTTACATTTGTTTTTCCTTTTTTTTTCACTCATTATGTCCCTCAATTCTCGTTTTACCGATACATATTGTCCTTTCTACATCCTACAACCGGTAGACCACTGTGATATTGACACGTGTCCTATAGGGCCCACAATAAGCCTAAGTTTTTGTTCATTTTTCCCTTTTATATTTTTCCAAATTTCAATTCTCAAAAACTTTTGTTCAATTAAATAAGTCTATTCTTTTAATATTTGTGTGACCCAAGGATGGTGGGTCCAGCGCACTAAATAAGTCTTGGAGGTATTTTTTTTTTTTTTTTGAATGAAGAAGAGAGCTACGTCTTGGAGGAAATTTTGGGTAATAAACAATGTCGTTTTTAGTTAGCAAGATAGGTTGAATTTAGTTATAACCAGAGACAGAGTCAGAGAAAGTGCCAAGGAAAAATAGGATGTTATTGCCTATTGTCTCGTAGAAAGCTCTCAGTTAAAACGTGAGATTTATGTGCACGGTGAAAAGATAATGGATACCAGCTCTACCTATTTATGTGCCTCTTTGCCAAATATAGAAAAGAGGAAATAGGTTAAAAGGACAACAAAGGACCAACACCAATTCAACCTGTCTTTGAAGAAGGGTTATTGTTGTAGAGCTGGAGATCAACTTTTCCGGTCTCTGAAATAAACCAAAAAAAAAAAACTGAAAATCAGTTAAAGAAGAGCAAAAGAAAAAAAGCCATTTTTTTTAAAAAAGTCATGGCTTGTGGTGGTAATACTTATTTGTGTTATTTCACTTGTTTCTTCCTCCTGGCAGGACTTGCCACTTCTGCCACCGTCTCGAGTAAGAATTGTATCTCCCGTTGCATTTTTTTAATGGCTTTTCTTTGGTTTTGTGGGTTAATATGTTTGAATACTTGGAAATTGTACAGATGATGCGCTCAAGGTTGGTGGAAAACGTCAATCTAAGAGAAACCTACTCGAGTCCACAAACGGTGAGGAATTTTTTCCCTCTCTATTGCGTTTCTTTAACCCCCTGTTCGGTATCAATTCCATACGTAAAATAAATCCAATTCCTAAGGATAGGATATTTTTGTCCATATATACATGTTATGGCAACCATAAGATGTATAGGTTGACAAAAATATCTTTAGGAATTGAATTCAATTCACATATCGAAATTGATACCGACAAAGCTAATTTGTTTCACTGGTTTTCCTTCAAATTAATTTGTCATTTTTTGTAATCGTTTCACTAGGTTTCCTTCAACATTGAGGCCCTATGTCAATGTTAAATGCTCAAATTCATTTAAGGTTATGTTTTATACGCAGGGTGCACGATACCCTTTGAGATCTTGGACTACAGTCGCTTCCAAACCTGCAAAGCTCCAGAGTTTGCAACCGAAGCATGCTGTGGTGCTCTGAGCAAATTTTCTTGCCCTTATGCTGATGACATAAACGATCTTAGCACTGGTTGTGCAGATGAAATGTTTGCCTATATCTATGAAAAAGGTAGATACAGATACCCTGACCGGTTGTTCCTAGAACTATGCGGAAAAGATGGAAAAGATCTTGGCTGCGAGTCGTCTGATGAACCTAGTATAAAGATGCAGACGCTCTACAGGGATCCCTAAATATATAGTTGCCTTGTTCATTTTGAAAATCTTTTGCTTTGGCAGAGAACCTAGCTAATGCAAAAAGCTTTTTTCTTTTTTTTGCTTTTGTTTTTGATGAAAGATGACAATAAGTTTTTAAATATATGATTTTTGCTGGCGTCGCATTTTGCTCAACTATACTAGAGGGCAATATGTTTATGTAAATAAGTAGCCAGCAATTCTGATTATGATTGTTTCTTTGTATTTTGTACGGATGTTATATTAATGCAATTACATCCCTGCCTAACACCACAATTCCTTCTTTGATGATAGTGGTAGACATAATTTCAAAGGGGCTAATATAAAATTATTTATGTTACTACGGTTCATAATAAAAAAAAAAAGAAGAATAAAATTAGAGAGGGGCCAAATTTGCATCACAATAAGGACTTATTTGAGAAAACAAAAAAAAAAATCCAGGAGTGGCTATGGCCACCCAGGCCCGAAGCCACCGCGATGTTACTACGGTTCATATTAATGCATAGATTCTAAAAGTGTTGGAATTAATTAATTTGACTTTTGATGAGATAAATATGGTTGATGATAATTATTTCAAATAGATGGTAAAACATAGTAGAAAAATTGACTTCAGATTATGATTAATGGTTATATGTAATGGTTGCAGGAAAATCCCCATAGAGTGACCCACCATATATAACCTATTGAGCAACCCGACCCAGGTCTAATCTGGAATAGTCGGGCACAGTCACGAAGCTAGATATAATTTTTAGAGGGGTCAATATGTGTAACAGTAAGGGTTTATGTGAAAAAACAAAATTTAAAAGGAGTCATATATATATCACGATATGACTTATATGAAAAAATTAAAAATTTAGGGTCTCGTAGGTACATCGCGGTAGGACTTATATGTAAAAGTTAAAAATCTGGGGGACCATGGCCCCCTTAGACTGGGCCACTGATAGGGTAAAACTTGGGATACCCAATAGGAAACCAAAGAAAAAAAGAATGGTTACAGGAAGAAGAATTAATCCTACATACATGTTGGAGATTATTATGTTTTTGCAAAGGATTTATGGTGGGCAACTCCGCCTTCTCCCCCACCTGCTGATTTTTTCCTCACCAGATCTCAAGTCTTGGCTTACTTCTAACTTACAGGACACAGGTAATGAATGATGAGTGGTGTATCATGTTTGCTGGTGTATGCTGGAAATTATTGTCATGGAGGAATTTGTTTGTTTTATAAGAAGATGCAGCCTTAGTTAATCAACCCGGCCAAACAATATTGTTGCAAACTTAAAGCATGCAGCCAAGCCACTAGTTTATGGTAGCTCCCATATGGAGGGTTCCATAAACTGTGTTAGAATGTGATCAAGCTGCCTCTCTTCTGACTCCATTGGTCAGCTTGGAAGAATGGACAGTTTGGTGTGCAGGTGCCCCACCAAAAGAGGAAGGATTGGTGAAGGGAAAGTCTGAAAGTATTTGTTGTTTTTTAGTTTGTTATGTTTGTGTGTGTTACAAAGTTATTCCCTGATTAGTGTCAGGTTAGGTGAGCATGCTGTTTAGTAACATGCTTACTCTGTGTTTTTCAGAATTCTGGGTGTCTGCACAAGTACCCATGTTAGTGGAC
>JAKUCV010006899.1:0-54497 GCA_028386065.3 Turnera subulata | reverse complement strand
TTTTTTTTTTTTTTTGTGGGTATAGACAGAAAACTTCACTTTGTACTTCTAAACTTCAAAAGGAAGTAATTGGGTGAATGATCACGATTGGCTGGCATTTGTTTCTTTTTATTGATTTCTGTCTTGGAGCAGCTCGATGCAGCGTCAAACTTTTGATGCGAATCCCTTGGTCTAAGTAGAAGAATCCTCCCTGCAGAATCATATTTTGACCATTTTTAGTTAAGTGTCCAGGGCCCTGTTTTGTGTTCAGAGATTCTGAAGACTTGCTTTTTCTGTGCAAGAGTGAAAAAGCTGCTTCTTATTTCTTAAGTAGCTTTACAATCCAACTACAGACAAAAATTTCAATTTTTCTGGATTTTCTTGTTCTTTTGCTTTTAAGAACTTTTCTTCTTTTTTTTTCTCGATTGGAAAGCTTTCTTAATTCAATATTGATGAGGCTCAAGGTGGTTACCAGTAGTCCTTCCAATATTGATGAGGCTCAAGCTGGTTACATCAGGTCTGGAATAAATGTAAATGCTCCTGTGTTAGAAAGGAAACTAGTTCCTACTTTTCATGTACTCTTTCCCTTGTTTTACTTTTTTCTTTACTCTTGAGGTAGAGTGTATAAGGTGCCTTATTACCATCACCACATTTGTACTATGTCTGTGTGGTGTTCTTCTATTGGGCTCTGAAAATGGGATTCCATGTAATTGATCTGGTTTTGCCTTTAGTTCAGACACATGTGGAAAAGCTGCATAAGTTTTCATAACGGTGCAGAGACATATTTCTATTTCTGGTTTTCTTCCTCATTGACCTAGAAAGATGTACCCAAGTTCATTACTGTCTGTACTTGTCTTTCACATGCTATGGATGGATGGTACTGGTGCTTTTGCTGAATAATGGCCTAGAAAAAGATTTAGCTAGTCTTTCTCATTATTTCCAAGCGATAGAGATTATTCAATTTTCTGTTGAAAAATCTGTACTTGCGTTGGAAATTGTATTCGGTAGACTGCAATGCACTACAGAAATTAAAGGAGAGGTCAGAAATCATTTTTGAACATATCTTGTATTTTTTTAATCCTATTCAAATTGATCAATATAGTTCAATCAAGTGAACTATAATCTTCACCCTATAGAAGCCTCCTTGCTTTCTAATTATATATACCAGCCTTTGCAGAACAATAAGAAAAGTGCATGGAGGATATAGTGGCTTCCCCATGTTAAGCATTTGCTACTTTTCGGGCATGGCATGGAATGCCTTGTTGATCAAAAAGACACATTTTGGTTCCCAGAAACTTGCATAGAACAATATTATTCTCCCTCATTCTTGCCAAGAGTCTATGACTATGCCACATACAAAAAGGTGCTCAGGCACATTAACATTACACATACACATAAGGATACTACAGAGAAATATCCGTTCAAACAAAATAACAGAGAAACATCCCAATATCCCATTGTCTTTAACTAGCCTTTTAGCATTACAGAACAAAACAAACAAAAGCGCCAACAACTAGAGTGATCAGACGCTGCTTCTGCCTTCGTGGTCAACTTTTCTGTGGCTTTCACCTAGAAATACTTCTGATTACTTGAAAAGTTTAGTCTGTAATCGAAAAAAAAAAAGAATATGATTAAGTCTGTAGGTTATGATCAAGTCCAATGTGTTAATGTCAATTAAGCTTAAGGCTTATCGACCAAATCTGCTTCAAAAATTATTGGACTGAACTTCAACAGCCAACAAAACAACTATAAGAATTATCTACCTGAAAGTAATCCCAAAAGTTAATCCAGAGTCATACTATCCTTCAATTGCTCGACGATATTGAAACTTTCAGCACCCGGGTGTTAGTCCTGCTCATAACCTCAAACACACACACATCTCCTACCTCCAACTTATTCTCCCTCACAAAATCTTTCCACCCCGTTGTTAATGTCATTCTCTTCTCCCCCATAACTGCTCGCACTGACCATTCTCTTCCATCACCTGCCTGAAGCTTGACAGACCTTGAGGGAAACAGGTATGCAGCAGCAAATGGTCGAGACAAATGCTGCAGGAAATAAAAATGAGCAAAAAAGTTTTTGAGAGGTAGTATACAATTGGCGTGAGCATAAAAGATAGGATGGAAATGGCATACCAGATAACCGTTACCGATATAATATGGCTTCATGGTTATGGTGATATAAGGATGTGCAGACTTCAATGATCTTCCTCTTCTCACGATTTCCTTAACTCAACTTAACTTGCTTTTCTAGACATGCCCCGTCAGACCGAATCAGTGTCCATAGTCCGTCCTTTGGCAACACACTAAGATAGCAAACATCAAGCTGAATCTCAAGTACCTCATTGGAGTCCTGAGGGTACACAATCGAGCCACCATAAAGACTCTGGGTCTCACACAACAGTAAGTGGAGATTGAACTTATGTAAACCCGTTTGGTCCACAAATCGCACACATGGTATGAAACATGTGCTACAGTATTTTCTTCTTTCCCGTGGAGCGTATGTCTTTCCCATATGGAATGCTGTACAAATGATATTTAGACACCATATGTGTCCAAATTTGAGTTTCTCGATCTACACATCAACTTGAACTCACATCTGGCCCACTAAGTAGACTCGGTGAACATATTCCATCGTTAAAATGACCTTTTATCATTATATAGTCGACAATCATGATTTTAAGCCACAAGCTCTCAAATTATCCGTCTGATAATTTTGCTTAAAATCTGTCTCATCTCCACTTATCACTAAGATAAGGAGGCGGTTACCCGTGTGAGAGGGCTAACCTCGTGTCTACTCGACATACTCTTAAACAAATAAATGAAGAATGTGCATAACATTCATCAATATGTATGTATGCAAATCAACTTATCTGATAGCAAGAACATTAAACACAGGTTGTAAACTTTGGGAAAATAATAAGCACATAGTGAAGTACTTAAGCCTATATGATTTTAATACCTAATGTGTTCCACAAACACATCTCAAGGTAAAGGCTTAAACAGTGCATCTGATCACTTGTCTCTTATAGACAGATACTTCACATTCACAACCTTGCATACAACAATGCCTTTTGCATAGTTATATTTGATGTCTACTTATTTGGTGAAACTAACTATTCCTGGCAATGGAAATTACAACCTCACTGTCATAGTTGACTAACACTAGATCAGTGTCCTATGCATTATCCATTATATAATCTAAGAACTTGTTCAACCAAATAACTTTTACACTGCTGAAGCGAGAGCTACACATTTAGCATCAATCGCAAACAAGAATACACATGATCATTTCTTACTACTTTATGATATGGCGCCATCATTTAGTAAGAGCATATATCTAGATGTAGACTTTTCTACCATCTAGAACTTTTCCATGATCAAGGCTTGTGTACTCAACCAAGAATGACATCTCTTTACTTGGTGACAAAAATGTAATCAACAGACTTCTTTAGACATTTCATGATCCTTTTTTTTTATTGCTTGTAATGTGCTAGGCCTAGGTCGGATTGACATCTATCTGTTAAGCCATTTGCTTAACCAATATCTAGTCTATCATACACCATAGTGTACAACAAACTTCAGACTGCGCTCCGTTATGGAGTTTGGCTTATTTATCACTCTCATCAGGAGTCTTAGGACACACGATCTCTCAAAGTATGGCATTTATTGATATGAGTTTAGATAGGATTACTTTGATGCATATAGTATTATTCCAAAGTTTTATTAGTTTAATTCTCCTATGAGAAATACAATAATATCTTGAAATCTTAATTTCAAGTTTATATGCAATATTTATCCATATCATCTATCTCGATTGAGAAGACAACTAGGTTCTTTACCTTGTTGATTAAACACCATATCATTTCTAGCTATAAGTATGCCATATATATACTATATGTAAATTACAAATTTACTTGGTACATGCCTTGAGGATTAGAAGACCAATATAGACTTCAAAGTCTACAAACTATATGTTTGTGGTCCTCTTCAATGAAACACAATCTGTTTCATTCAATATCCATTGAGAAAGGCATTATTACATCCGTTTGATGTAACCTAAGGTTTAAGTTTGAAGTAATAGCTAGAAATATCCATACATAGGTAAAATTTACAAAAAACGAGATTGACTCTTGTAATCTATCTCTTTCTGTAGTGTATGTTTTACCTATTGGTTGAGTCTTAAATTTCTCAACTATGCCACTAGCCTTAAGCTTGCTTTTGAGAACACATTTGTTCCCATTAGCATTGTGTCCTTCAATGAGATCAACCAATTCTTAAACTTTATTGACTCTCATTGACTCCATCTTTTCTTCAAGTGCTTTTGTTCATTTTTCTTTAGAAGGATTTTGAGGCAGCCTCTTCTAGGCTTTTCATGTAGGAGTATCATAAAAGACCTACTATCTTTGATGTCAAATCATCAACGATAGTTTTTTATGAGAATCACACCAAATTCTGATTCAGGTATGTTGTTCCCATTTGGATCAACATGGCTCCCACTCGGATTAAAACATTAATCTCGCTCCCATAAGAACAAGATCTATCTCTATTGCTCCCACTTGGAACAACAAGATTACAACAAGATTACTTTTATTCGAACTTAATGATGGGGAAGTTTTATTGATGAGAAACTAATTCATCATCTGCTAAAATCCTCCCACTCGGATGAAGAAATCCTTGTACGTCTTAATCTTCTTCCTCAAATAAAGATAGGCCTTAACCTACCTCAACCTTCTTAAGAAACTCATTCACTAAGAATGTGACATCTGTTGGTCTAAACTCAGTTACGCTCCCACTGTTTTGCTGGCTTATAAACATATAACCCTTATGGTTAGTGAGTATCTCTTAAGACACTTGTCTTCCTCTGAAGGCACATCTTGCTAGAGAGAAATAATGTGTATAAGCAGCACAACTTCCAAGGTTACTAAAACACTTGGTGGGTAGCATTCTAGTCTACAACACATACAGAGTAGTTGTAACTGACTATATAGGCATATTGTTAAGTATATAGGCGACAACCAATTAAATATTACCCATGTGGCAATAAGGTTTGCGCCCTAACCGTTACAGAAGCATTCCATCACGCCAGTCTATAACATATTTGTCATAGATTATCAGGAATAGTCAACTTAATTCACTATACCCTTTCATCATATACCCCACTGATTGGATCGACAAAACGATCACAATTAGCGTGAAGATCTTATATCTTCATATCTAGTTAATTTTAAATTAAGTTCATATAGCTTTAGAAACAACTTAATGCCTCAAAAATAGAAAATTAAATAGATATAATTGGGCATAATGAATAAAATGATGAATTACAAGCTTTTGCCTAGTCCAAACGTGAATGGACCCGCAGATGTCCAGGTGGACAAATAACAATGAAGAGTTGGCTTCAATCACTTTACCAGATGGTCAATAATCAACTAGATAATACTCACAAGCAGACAATTCTACTTGTATAATGCTAAGAAGCAAACATTATTTGCTAACCTTGGCATTCTCTGTTGATCCGTATGACCAAATCTAGCATGATTCGGTAATAAAACTAAAGCCATATAAAATTGAACCAGAATCAATTTTATAATTTGTCATGAAAGCATGTGTGGTTACTAAAACCAAGACATGTCAAAAAAGACATCTATCATGTAAGATCTTATCTCATATGTTACACAAGACTAACTTGTATGATATGAGTATTTAAGCAACACCTTATTGTTACTACCTACATGTCAAAACGTTTAATCTCCATGTGAGACTTAACGTTGATCAGGTATCACATCTCCATACAATATAATATATGACTACTGAGTCTATAATTCACTAAGAATTATATTCAGTTACACAAAATAAAACAGCCGTAAACACAAAGTTTGCTAGCTCATGCAAAGTAAAGTACCATATCATACTATCCAATTTCATCATTGGAAAATGACCCATTTGGTTATCATTGCAATACTTTTGTTACAACAGTACTTTGCATTGTATGGTTTGTCGTACTGATCTGTCTTCAACTTTCATGACCACATTGATGATTACAAGAGCACTTCTGCTCTACCAGCACATATTGGAATACTAAATTCCAGATTTCATAATTACCGTCATTAAGCATCAACCTTTTGTTGAGCTAGGCGACAATAACTTATGAAGCAGTAATTATATTTAAAAGAAATATAATACACAAGGATCACATATAAGGTATAATGTTCAACATACATACATGTACAATGCTAAGCTTCAATTGACTAAGTTAATAATCACATACATAACCCGGAGTCGAAAGTTCACTATGTTCCCAGTCATCGTCCTAAAGTTGAATGCATAATGAAAATTAATTTAACCAATAACACAACTAAGCATTAATCATGCTCCAGACAATATATTTGTCAAGCATAATGTTATAATCCCATGTGGATTATAAGTTGAACAACCCAACAATGTTAAACTAATTAACATGTGATGCTAAACTAAATAGCAACTAGTTCATAATGTTAAACCAATTAACATTAAAGCAGGTAATCGTGTATTACGCATGCTTGAACCGTTGGGTAAATATTTCTCGTGCCAAATTCACAAAGAAAATGGTTTAGAAATATTTGGATTGTATTTTATTGGTGAAGGAACATAAATACAAAATTTATGTCAAAAGAATTAGTCCATGTGACTAATTTCTTTATCTGGATCTATTAAGAAAAATATTGGAACCCTTCATAATTTTATTCTAAGCCGTATGCCGTAGAATAAAATTTAATTAGACCATATGTCTAACATGGACAAATTTTACTAAGGTCATGAGATATAAAAATAAAACTTATTTAGACCGTGTGTCTATAAATTTATTTTTATATTGACCATCTCTTCTAAAAATATAATAATACTAGACTTTTGTCTCGATTAATTTTATTTTATTTAGGCCAAAAGCCCGTAAAACAAAATTTACTTAGACCGTATGTCTAAGGTAGACATTTTAATTTTATTTAGGTCATAAACCCAAAATAAAATTAATTTTTAGACCATATGTCTAAAAATAAGAGGAGTCTATTATTATTATGTTGAAGCGCCCTGATCCGTATTTACCGTACATAGTAAACACGTGTCAGAACTGTTCCTACTACAGTAGCACACAGTACATACATTATAAAATACAGTACAAGGCCAATCCAGTTACAACATCTGTCACCGGATCCCGGGGACTATTACTCAATCCACAAATACTCCTAAAGCTCAACAGCAGCAATAGGAAACATATAGTACAGCAACAGAAGTAATACAGCATCACAACAACATGTATAATACAGCAGAGGAAGTCATAGAATGAGATGCAGCGGAGGTATAGATCCGGGACTGGTGGAGTAGAAACAGTAGCTGGCCGAACCACGTACCTGTACTACGAGCAACTCATCCTACGGGATGAAACCCCGCAGGCGAGGGGTGAGTCCGAAGTGCTCACCGACGAAGGATAAACAGTAATATGCAGACAAACACAATACTTTCGAAGTAAAATTCCAGCAAAAGACATAACAGAGAAACAATCAGAATATAACTGAGCCAAGACCAAAAGAATATTTATTATTACCAATTTTATCTTTCGGGGCCCTGTCACTGGACAAGCTAGGGTTGTACTGTAATAGCCCGGGTAAAAATTTTGAATCTTTACCGGGGCTGTAAAAGTCTTTTAACCGTGACTTACCATTGAATTAATCTTGGGTAATTAATTCAAGGTAAATCGGGCGTCGTTTTTCGTAACCAAGAGTTTTCCCGCGCTCGAGATTTTTCCGTGGATTTTTCGGGCCTAAGTCGGTATTTTCTCGGGTCCCGAAATCCTCAGAAAAATCACACCGGAAAATAACTAAGGGGGTATCAGTTATTTTCTGGTCCGGATCGGACTCGCTCCATAATGCAGACAAGCTGCATTATTGAGGCAAGCCACCATTTTCCTGTGTCATCAGCCGCCCACAGTGTTCTTTTTCTTTAAAAGAAAGCAGGAAGGAAGGGGAGAAGAGGGAAAGAAGAAAGGAAGGAAAAAAAAAAGAGAAAGAGAGGGAGAGGAAAAAAAAAAGAAGAAAAAAAAAAGAGAAGAGGAAATCAGGAGAAGAAGAAAATTAAGGAAAAAAATAAAAAAAAAAGAGAGAGAAGAAGAAAGAAATGAAAAATCGGAAAGAAAAAAAGTAGAGAGAAAATAAAAAAAAGTAAAGGAGAAGGAGCCACCCACTGCCACCCGATCCACCACCGGCCGACGCCACCACACCCTCTGCCGCCGCTCGAGTTGCTGCAGGACGTGAAGCCACCGCTTCCCCTCAGACCAGCCGACGACGACGAAGCAGCTGCGCCGCCTGGACGAGACGACCCGACGAGCAGTTCCGCCAGACCCATCTCGCTGCTGCCGCCCCACCTGCAGCCGACGACCCGCGACCCGATGCAAGCCACACGTTGCTATCTCCTCCTTTCTCGTGTCGCCATGCTGCCGCCAGCTCGACGCCTCGTTTGCGTCGCCTCGCCTCGCCGGTTGTCCTGTCGCGTGCCTCGTCGTCGTGCCGTCATGTCTGCACAAGGTGAGCTGCTGGTGTTGACGACCCAGTTAGGATGGGTCACGGGCGGGTCGACCCGATAGCTATGGACTTGACCCGGGTATTGTGTTGGGCTTTTGGGATCTGATGGGTTGTTGGGTTGGACTTGGGCTGGGCATGGGCTTACTGTTCATGGCCCAGTCCAGTAAAAAAAAAAAGAAGAAATAATAGTATATATATATACACAATTATATTCTGGAAAAAAATAAATAAAAACGAAAAGGGATATTATTCTGGAAATAAATATATATTACATAGTTAATATTTCCGAAAATATATAATTATGTTGTTATATAATTGTTCTTTTAATGAGTTTTGCCTTTAGAAAATATATGTATATTTATAAAATTATATTTGTCTTCAGAAATCGGTTTCTTTTGATTATATACTTTCTGGGAAATAATATATAGCATATGATTATTGTATATATAATTTTTGTTAAATAATAACAATTGGTAATTATATTATGGTAGTTATATTTTCGGAAAAGTATAATTACTTGAGTAAATAATTTTGGAAATGTATATATATACCTATATATATATCTTCCTAGAAAAGTTATGATAATTATATTTTTGGAAATGATAAATATCTTCATGAAAATAATTAAGAGGAGATTTAATTAAAATATGGTACCGAAATTTTATTCGGATATACGTACGGTATAATATTTTCGGTAAAAGATGAAAATAAAGGATATGAACCGGGATGGGTTATTTCGCAGTTTTGGCATCATAGCATACCGATTATGTGCATCTTATGTGTGCATTTGTTATTTGTTATATAGGAGTCGATATCGAGCAGTTCCTGTGGAACCGGCTTTGGACCGATTGATGTTTTCAGAGTTGGGTAATCGGCTAAGGTGAGGATGGATAACCCTTGATATGTGCCTGTATTACTGTGTGATTTACTATTTGATTGAACTACTGAGATGATCCTTGATAGTTATTTGACTGCGATGGTTATTGTTGTTGCTGTTGCTGGACTGTGTTGTTGAACTTGTGGAAATTGTGGATAATTGTTAAACTGTTAATTGTGATTAATTGGAGTTATGAGATTGTTGATTGGTTGGGTCTGTGGATTAACTTGTGATAATGTAAAGTTGAATAACTTGAGAAAATGAATATTGGAAAATTGTGATGATATACATATTTGTTGGTTATTTGATAATATGGATTGTTGATGTTGGTTTTGAGTGTGATATGCTGATATTGTCCTGCTTGATTGAACTACTGTGTTGACTGTTATTGGTTTCTTGGATACTGTGTTGTGATTGATGTTGGATTGAGAATAATTGATGCTATGAAACTGTTGATGGAGTGGTCTGTTGTATAATTTGAGTTAATAGAAAGTTAGGGAATTGGAATAAACTGTGATATAGATAATTGGGAAAAAGGAAAAATGGAAATTGGAAGTTGATTTGAGATGGTGATTTTATTGTCACGTGGTAGGTAGAGGTACGACCAGATGGTTTGAGACTGTTTTGTGGTGGCCATGATCTGGGTTACTTGTGATGGGCATGTTGATGCCGGTTTGATTGGGATGTTGACCCTGAGATTGTGATTGGGATGTTGATCCCTGAGATTGTGATTGTGATGTTGATCCCTGAGATTGTTATTGTGATGTTGATCCCTGAGATTTGATATTGGGATGTTGATCCTTGAGATTTAATATTGGGATGTTGATCCCTGAGATTTGATATTGGGATGTTGATCCCGGGTTCTTTTTGATCTGGCACCATAAACAGGTTGATAGCCTGGTACGACCTTAACTTATCCGTGACGGGACCAGAAAGATAAAATTGGAATAATAATAAAGTCCTTGGTATGACTGGGTCGAGCCTTTGAGTTTGGTCTGTCTTGTACGGTATTGTCTTTGGTATGGTTGTGACTATTGTCTGAATTTCTTCTTTGAAGTATTATAGCTGCCTGCATATCTCTGTTTATCCTTAGTTGGTGAGCACTTCAGACTCACCCCTCACCTGCAGGCTTTCATCCCGTAGGTTGAGTTATTTGTGGTTCAGGTTTGGTGCATTCCAAACAGGCTGCGGCGTTATCCCTTGGACAGGACTTGGATCCATAGTTTGCATCTATGTCGCATACAGTGTTTATGTGAGTTATTAAGTCTTCCGCTGTGCATTATTTTGTTATTATTGGGCCATCGGGCCGGCTGAGTTGTTATTGTTGTTATTATTATGGGCTGTTGAGCCCAAGTTCCTGTTGTACACACTGTATGCTGGCTTTATTTTGGTTGGGTTGTCATAGTTCCGCCACGTGTTTACTGTGTACGGTAAATACGGGTCGGGGCGTTTCACGTACCTGGTTATTAACATGTTCTGGGCGCTAGATCAATCCAAGAGAACTCAGGGATCGACATCCCAAAAATATAGATCCCAGGGATAGACATCCCAAAAATATATTCACGGGATAGACATCCCAAGCATAGACATGCTTATCACAAGTAACCCAGATCATAGCCACCACAAAACAGTCTCTAACCATCTACTCGTACCACTACTTTCCTAGTGACAAATAAGTCGTCAACACAACTTCCAATTATCCAATTATCTCATCATATCAGTTTATCCACAATCAACAAATCAACAACAACAGCAATAATACCACAATCAAACTCAATTGGCTCAGCGGTTCAATCAGGCAAAATAATCACAAAAAAACAAACACAGTATCAAGTGCAACATATCAAAGGTTATCCATCCTCACTTTAGCCGATTTCCCTACTCCTGAAAATCCTCGAAGTGTCCCGGCTCTGGTTCCTCGGGATACTGCTCGTTATTAGCTCCTATATAGCATACAATAGCATATACTCACATAAGATGCACATAAATGCTATACCGTAAAAATAAAACTAAACTGGTTCGTTTACGTCCCGGTGAAACTCCGTTATCTTCATAATTCACTATTTATTATTCCTGTGTCAAAATACCATACTGTACTTATACCCGGTTATTATTCCGGTATACACTTTGATAATACCTTTTCCAAAATATTTCCATAAAAATTATTGTTTATCATATCATATATTCTTTTCCATAAGATAAAAGTATCACCATAATAAATACATACCAAATTATATATATATCAGAAAATACTTTCATATAATAAATTATGTCATTTACCAAAATTCTCAAAATTATGTCATATTCCTTATAATTTTCTAGCAATATAAATTAAATTTAAATATTAATATTAATATATATATCCATAAAATTATTATTTATCGAATACATATATTAAGGTAAGCTTATACTATATGTACTCTTTTTCCAGAAAATATAATCATATAAACATATTTTCTGAAAATAAACATAGGTATGCATATTTATTTTCTAAAGATGTAATACATCCCCAAACAATTATATTATCAACATAATAATCTTTTTTTCCAGAAATATTACTTAGATATACCATATATATATATATTTTCTGGTAAATCATTTTCACTATATATATCCTTAAAGATATTTACCATAATCATGTTATAATTACCTTGATTTCTTAAAATTATTATATCAAGTAGTTACTTCTTTTATTTCTACAAAGTATAACCATATACCATATTTTTATACTTTCCAGAAAAAATTACAATTCGTAATATATTTTTTTTTTTTTACATTTTCAAAATTATATATACATTTATTTTTTTAAAATTAATTCGGACTGGGCCTTGAACGGTGGCTCGTTATCAGCCTATGTCCAAGCCCAACCAACCCAGGCCCAGGTGCACAAACCCAAGCCCAACCCAACTCACATCCATACCCATCCGACCTGGGTCAACCCGCGACCCAACACAAAGGAACGGGTCAGGCTCGACCCATCCGGGTCGTCCCCAACCTTAGACGGGTCTGCTCACCTCGGGGGTTGCGGACGGCGGCGGCGCGACGGAGAAGCAACCGCGAGGCGAGGCGCAGGACAAACCGCGAGGGGCGACGGGCTGGTGGCGGTGCAGGGCGTGCGAGAGTGCGGCTGCGGCTGTAACAACCCGGGTAAAATTTTTGATTTTACCGGGACGGTAAAAGTCTTTTTACCGTGATTTACTATTGAATTAATCTTGGGTAATTAATTCAAGGTAAATCGAGCGTCGTTTTTCGAAACCGAGAGTTTTCCCGTGCTCGTGATTTTTCTGTGGATTTTTCGGGCCTAAGTCGGTATTTTTCGGGTCCCGGAATTCACAGAAAAATCACACCGGAAAATAACTAAGGGGGTATCAGTTATTTTCTGGTCCGGACCGGACTCGCTCCAGACAATTGCATTATTGAAGGTTCACATGTTGTATAGTAAAAGAAAAAAAACAGTTTAAAGCAGGAATCGGTGAAGAGGAAGGAAAAGGGAAAGAAGAGGAGAGGAAGAGAGGAAAAAAAAGAAAGAAGAAGAAAGAAAAAAAGAGAGAGGGAGAGAAAAAAAGAGAAGAAAGAAAATGAGTGTAAAAGAAAAAAAAGAGAAGAAATCGTAAGGGAAAAAAAAAAGAGGAAATAAGTAAAAAAAAGAAGAAACGGAAAAAAAGAAAAGGAGGAGGAGGAGGAGCATCAGCCGCAACCGCAACCCCCTCGCCGCCTCCACCTCTCGCTCACCGCCGTCCACCACACACCACCATCACCTCCTCGCGCCGCCACCCTCTCCCCATCTCCATCACCACCCTTCCTCGCTCGACACCGCCGCCCTGCAACTTTCCACACGTCTGATGAGCTCGCCACCTTCACGCCAACCGCCACGACCGACCCGACGAAGCGAACAGCCCGTCGCCGACGAACCTCACCAGCTGCCGTCGCCTCCTTCCAATCGTCTTCCCCGCCGCGCGCCACCCTCGCTTCGTCGCCCGTCGTCCCATCATGCCGCTTCGTGCCTTGCCGCCGCCGCTAAGGTGAGCAGTCGTGGTTGTAAGTGACGACCCGGTTGAATGGTGTTTGGGTCGGGTTGACCCGGGGTTTATGATTTGGGTCGCGGGCTGTGTTGTGGGCTGATGCGTCTGGGCTGAGGCTAGAGCGTGGGCCTGTTCACGCGGGCCTGCTCCCAGCAGCCTTGGCTAGGCCTGGGCTTGGGCTCCTGGGCTCTGCCTTGGGCTGGGCTTGGACTTGGCCCAGTCCAGATATATAAAAAATAAAAAATAAAATAAAATATAATCTGGTTTTAATAATTATTTCCTGACACTAAATAATTTTTGGAAAAAAATTATATACATGATTTAATTGGAAATATTTTGGGAAAATATGAGATATGGAAAATAAATAATATTTATGCATACGAGAATAATTTGGGAAATATATGTATGTGTATTTATAAATTCGTATTTATTTTCAGAAAATAAGTCATATAGTTATATTCTCCGGAAATGATTTTCCTAAAATAATAATATTTAGTAATTAAATTTTGGAAAGTATATTATTTTATGGAAATAACTTTGGGATGAATATATATAAGTTATAATTCCTAGGAAAATTATGATGTTTATTATTAAAGTATGGTACCGAAATTATATTCGGAAATACGTACGGTAAAATATTTTCGGTAAAAGATAATAATAACGGATAAGAACCGGGATGGGTATTTCGCAGTATTGGCATTATAGTATACCGATTATGTGCATTTATGTGAGTGTATATTGTTTTGTGGTATAGGTTCGGATATCGGGCAGTTTCCCGAGGAGCCGGCGTCGGACCGGTCATTGTTTCCGGAGTTGAGTAATCGGCCAAGGTGAGGATGGATTTCCTTCATTATGTGCCTATATTACTCGGTTATTGTGCTTGATGTTTATTGCACTGTTGATGATTGCATTTGTTGTGATTGTTGTCGGGATGTTTATCCCAGTATGTTGATTTGGTTTTTGGGATGTTTATCCCCGTGTTGATTTTCTGGGTCTTTTGGATTAAGTAAAAAGGATTAAATAATAAATTGTGATAAGGATGTCGATCCTTGATTTTGGTGGGATGTCTATCCCGAAACTATGGTTAGGGATGTCGATCCCTGTGATTTGTTTTTAACGACGGTAATATAATTGTCACGTGATAAGTAGTGGTACGACTCGATGGTTTAAGACTGTTTCGTGGTGGCCTTGACCTGGGTTCTTGTGATAAGCATGTCTATGCTTGGGATGTCTATCCCGTGATTATTTTTGGGATGTCGATCCCTGGGTTCTCTGGAATTGGTCTGGCACCCGGAATGTGTTGATAACCAGGTCTGACCCCTTAGCTTAACCGTGACGGGGTCCGGAAAGATAAAATTGGATAATTGGATTTTATTTGAGTCTTTTGATTTGTTCTATTTTGGCGGTTTTTACTTGTTTTTGACTTGAGTAATTTTAGTGTGCATATTGATTGTCTTTCCTTCGTCGGTGAGCACTTCGGACTCACCCCTCACCTGCGGGCTTTCATCCCGTAGGATGGACTATTTGTGGTACAGGTTTGATGCATACCAGACAGGCTGCGGCGTTATCCCTTGGACAGGACTTGGATCCATAGTTTGCATCAGTATCGCATACAGTGTATTGTGAGTTGTTAAGTCTTCCGCTGTGCATTGTTTTTACTATTATTGGCCCATTGGGCCGGTTGAGTCATTGTTGTTGTTTTTATATTGGGCTGTTGAGCCCGGATATCTATTGTATACACTGTATGCTGGGCTTCGTTGGGTTGGGTTGTTACAGTTCCGGCACGTGTTTACTGTGTACGGTAAATACGGGTCGGGGCGTCCCAGCGGCGGTCGTCGAGCTGGTGACAGTGACGAGAGACGATCTGCAGGCGGCGCGAAAGGACAGATCTGCAGGTGCTCGTCGTCGGGTCGCTGCGAAGAGAGGAGGGAGGAGGGAATGGTGGTTGGGGTCGTCTTCGTCCGACCTGCTACGCTACTGGTTGGGCGTGACGACGACGAGAGCGAGGAGGAGGAAGGGCAAAGGTGACGGAAGGGAGAGGAGGAAAGGGTGGCGAACTGGTGGCGAGGTGGTGTTTCGTGGTGGCGGCCGGCGGTTGGTGAGGTGGCGGTGAAGGTGGTCTCGGGTTGGGAGGTGGCGTGTTTGGTTTTTTTTTTATTTCTTTTTCTGGTTTGAATTGCAGGGAAGAAACTGGCAGAGGAAAAAGAAACGGTACTGGCTGTTTGCAGTGGTGGTTGCACTGGTATTGGGCAGTAGATAGTTTTGCAGGTGAAGATGAAGTTTGCAGAGAAGAAATGGTGTAGGTAGAAAATAATGCAGGGAAAAAGAAGAAAAGGCACAGTCACGGGCAGCACAGGTAAGTCACAGGTGTAACAGGGAAAAGGCGGCTGCGTGACTCAATCTTGCAGTCGTGTCCCGTCCGGACCAGAAAATATCCGATATACCCCCTTACCTTAATTTCTGGTCCCTAAACTCGAGGTTAAACCTGACTTTTCTCGAGATTCCTGGACCCGAAAAATACCAACTCTGGTCCGAAAAATCCGCAGAAAAATCGGGAACGTAGAGTAAGGTTGGTTTCAGAATCCGATGCATAATTTACCCTGAAATAATTACCCAAGATTAATTTCATAAGGTAAATTACTGTACAAAGCTTTTTACAGTCCCGATAAAAACATAAATTTTACCCGGGCCGTTACAGTCTACCCCCTTAAAAGAATTTTGTCCTCGAAATTCATTCCTATTCTGTGAAGAGATGCGGATACTAGGACCGCATGTGTTCTTCAACTTCCTATGTAGACTCATTAGCGGAATGCTTACTCCACTTGACCTTGACCATAGGAATGGTACGCTTCCGCAACTGTCGAACTTCCAGAGCAAGAATCTTTTCCGGCACTTCTATGTAGGTAAGATCCTCTGCTACCTCAACATCCACTGGGGCCACAATATGACTAGGATCCGATCGATATCTCCTCAGCATTGAGACATGGAACACGTCATGAATACGTGATAGCTCATCAGGTAAGGTCAACCTGTAAGCTAGTGGTCCAATTCTCTCCACGATCTCATAGGGTCCAATATACCTTGGGCTCAGCTTCCTTCTCTTGCCGAACCTAATCACACCCTTCCAAGGTGCTACTCTAAGGAAAACCTTCTCACCAACATTGTACTCCATCTCACGTCGGTGTTTATCGGCGTAGCTCTTCTGCCGATCCTGAGCAGCTCTCATACACTGTCTCACCGTCTGGATCTTGTCCACTGTCTGTTGGACTAAATCCGGTCCAATGATCAGTCTCATACCTTCTTCATCCCAACATACTGGACCTACACTTCCTTCCATAGAGAGCCTCAAAAGATGGCATACCAATGCTGGAATGGTAATCGTTGTCATAGGTAAACTCTGCCAAGGGTAGATACTTATCCCAACTCCCACTAAAGTTAAGTGCACAAGCCCTTAACATGTCCTCCAGTGTCTGTATAGTCCTCTCAGACTGTCCATCTATCTGAGGATGAAAAGTAGTGCTGAAGCTCAACTTAGTCCTTAGCGCCGCTTGTAAGCTCTTCCAGAAACGTGATGTGAACCTTGGATCCCTGTCTGAGACTATAGACTTTGGAATCCCATGTAGTCTCACAACCTCAGCAACATACTTACCCGCCAATGTGTCTATGGTATCAGTTTGGCGGATAGGTAGAAAATGTGCCGATTTTGTTAATCGGTCAACGATGACCCAAATAGCATCATGCTGCCTCCGAGTCATCGGTAAACCAATCACAAAATTCATAGTGATCATCTCCCACATCCACTCTGGCACTGACAAAGATCTCAACTTCCCTACTAGAGCCTGATGCTCAGCTTTCACTTGCTGGCAAGTAAGACATCTTGCAACATACTCAGCTACATCCTTCTTCATACGAGGCCACCAGAAATGACTCTTCAGGTTCTGATACATCTTGGTGCTTCCAGCATGCAACGCATATGGCGTCATATGCCCTTCTTCCAAGATCTGACTACGCAGATTACTAACATTGGGTACACATACCCATTCCCCAATCATCAATGTTCCATCATCAGCTATACGGAACTTATCTTCTTTTCCACTCCTTACTTCTTCCTTAAGCTATCAGCTATACGGAACTTATCTTCTTTTCCACTCCTTACTTCTTCCTTAAGCTTGACCAGGTCAGGATCTCCATCTTGTAACTCCACTATCCATCCTCTTAGGTTAGACTTGACACTCATGTGTGCTAGCAAGGCTCCTGTATCAACCACTGTCAAGCCAACTCCCAGCTTCCTTAACTCAATAAGCGAGACCATCGAGTAACTAATGGAAGCATCCTCTGGTTGTCTCCGGCTCAAGGCATCAGCTACCACATTAGTCTTTCCTGGGTGATACTCGATAGTACAGTCATAATCATTAAGTAACTCAACCCAACGTCTCTGTCGTAGGTTAAGCTCCTTTTGAGTCATGATGTACTTAAGACTCTTGTGGTTAGTGAAAATCCGACACTTCTCTCCAAACAAGTAGTGTCTCCAAATCTTCAGAGCCAAAATCACAACTGCCATCTCAAGATCATGCGTCGGATAATTCTTCTCATGAGTCCTCAACTGCCTGGAGGCGTAAGCAATCACTAGTCCTTCTTGAATCAGCACGGCTCCTAAACCAAGTCCCGATGCATCACAAAACAACACATACTCGACACCAGGCTTCGGTACTGTCAGAACCGGTGCTGTGGTCAGCTTCCTCTTAAGCTCCTCAAAACTCTGCTGACATTCTGGGCTCCAAACAAACGCCTGTTCTTTCCTTAATAGCTTGGTCATGGGACTAGCTATCAAAGAAAAACCTTCGATGAACCTCCGATAGTATCCTGCAAGGCCAAGAAAACTTCTGACTTCGGATACATTCTTAGGTGGTTCCCACTCCAACACGGCCTTCACTTTAGCAGGGTCAACCTTTATTCCATCCCCGCCTACCACATGTCCGAGGAAAGAAACTTCTCCAAGCCGAAATTCACACTTGCTGAATTTGGCATACAGCGGCTTCTCTCGTAACCTCTGAAGCACTATCCTCAAATGCTCCTCATGCTCCTCCTTGCTCTTAGAGTAAATGAGGATATCGTCGATGAAGACCACAACAAACTTATCCAAAAACTCGTTCAAGACCAAGTGCATCAAGCACATGAACACTGCTGGTGCATTGGTCAATCCGAACGGTACCACTGTGAACTCGAAATGACCATACCGTGTACGGAAGGCAGTCTTCGGTATGTCCTTCTCAGCAATGTTGATCTGGTGATTCCCAGACCGAAGATCAATCTTGGAAAACATAGTGGCTCCTTGCAACTGGTCAAACAAATCATCAATCCTAGGCAACGGGTACTTGTTCTTAACTGTCACCTTGTTCAGCTGGCGGTAGTCTACACACATCCGCAAGCTACCATCCTTCTTCTTTACGAACAGAACTGGTGCTCCACATGGTGATGTATTGGGTCTGATGAAACCCTTTTCCAACAGCTCATCCAACTGCTTCTTCAGCTCCTGGAGCTCGTGAACAGGTTAAACCTGACTTTTCTCGAGATTCCTGGACCCGAAAAATACCAACTCTGGTCCGACAAATCCGCAGAAAAATCGGGAACGTGGGGTAAGGGTCGGTTTCAGAATCCGATGCATAATTTACCCTGAAATAATTACCCAAGATTAATTTCATAAGGTAAATTACTGTACAAAGCTTTTTATAGTCCTGGTAAAAACATAAATTTTACCCGGGCCGTTACATGCACAAGCCCATATGGCTTACGGCCCGAGTCCGGCTCGGCAGGTTTCCTCTTTTTTAAAAATAAATAAATAAATGTCGCACACATGCGATGTGTGTGGGAGGGTGTGGCCCTAGTTACAGTTTTCTTCTTCAAAGAAAACAACACTGTCGCCGCCGCCTCAAACCGCTCCGACTGGAGCTCGTCGCCGGAACCATCCAGGGGCTCACTGCAGGTGCCGCCACGCTAGGGAAAGGCGACACCCACGAAGTCTGTCGAGACGAGGCCCCGATCTGTAGCAATAGCTGCGAGATCCGCCAGACGCGAACGAGCCGCGCCGCCTGCTCCAGCCTGTGACGATGAACGGGGAGGACACACCAGGCGCGGAGTGGCTCGACGACGACAGTCGCTGCCTGCCTGTTCCGGCTGTGTTCCTCGAGGTCTGTCGCCATCCAAGAAGCCGGCTCGACGACACACTCGTCGATCCACCTCCGCAGATGCAAGCCTCCGTTTCAGGCACCGGGAAACGAGTCATCGCCGTCTGCAGCGATCTGCGCCTCGCCGCCGTCTGCAGCGATCCGCGCCTCGCCGCCGTCTGCAGTGATCCATGCCTTGCCGCCATCTGTAGCTGTCCTTCCCTTATCCACCGTCGTGTGCAGTGAACTATCGGGTCGGGTTTATGGGTTTCTTCCTTTGTTCAACAAGAACACAGATCCAGTATTTTCTTTTTCCATCCAAAACAATACAATCAAGCATATACAATCGTGTATCGTATATTCTGAGAACAACTAATACAATCATACAGTTCTATTTTTTTTATCGATCAACAACACATATTAATCGAGAAAAAAAGTATACGATCCACCAAGAAATTCATATATAATGTATTGAGAACAAAATAGATTTTCTCTACAATGATGATGTATTATGAAAATCGATAGAACAAATCAATTAATCCGATTGATTTATTTCATTATAAAACAGATGGTGGATGAACAAACCAATTCGATAAATCAAGATCCACGATACTTTAGACCATGATTTTAGATACACAAAATAATAAAATCAACCAGAAAACAAGCCTAGGGCTCCGCTACCAATGAAGGAATTTATGTACATATACATATAATAGATAAGAACACTTATCTGTAAGAGTGAAGCGGAAGCATTGTCAGGATCGGGAGCCATGGCTTGAATCACTGGTCAGTGGAGACCGTCACAGTGTGTCGGATCGGCCTCCTAGTTTCCACGGTCTAACCCTGGAATGCAGTAAGCAGGTTATCTTTGTTTTCCCAATACATATACAATGTGTACAATAAGTAGTATCTCTGTCTCCCCTTGTGGTGGCTTATATACTGTACAAGTTGGGCCTAGTTGGACCAGTTGGGCTTAAGTGAGCACCTCTTAGTGGTGGACTCACTATTTTCCAACAAGTTCCTTTTATAAGATACTGCAAACAAAACCTGCTGATTCCATCAATCCCATGAACAGGCAACAATTTAATCAAAGTCAAGCCAAGCATGCAACTAATAAAAGACACGCATATCTCATTTTATGCGTACCCTTTTCCATATGAATAAGCTGGACAACATTGCATGCAAGCATGTGCAATAAGAACAAGAACAAGAAAGAAAAAAGTTAGATACGAGCTTCTTGGCTTGTAATGTTGACTTAAGGATGATCTTGAAGAAGCGCGTGGGTAGTGGTGTCTCCATATCTAATAATGGAACCTCCAACGGACCAATTCTTAACAGAACAAACAACTTGGAAGTTGGAACCAGTGTGTCCAGTTATCTAACACTCCTTTATCTTCATTTACCTATTTTGGTAATACTTCTTCTGTCTGTTGTTTGAAACAACCCCCCACCCCCCAACAAAAAAAAAGAAAACTTGATTTGCAATACGAATACAGACAACTACACAACAGATCAAGTTTTGCAATACGAACAACTGTGTATCTTGGCTCTTAAGAACTTTTATTTCAACTGTAGAGACTACACAGTTGCTTCTACCTCTGCTTTTTCAGTAGTCCTTTCCTGCTGTTTTATTAGTCTGCTGCAACATTTTGAATAAGCTGGCATATTACCATCAGCATATTTGAACTTTGTCCTGGTGGCGCTATTCTATTGGCCTTTAAAATTGGATTCCCTGTTGTTGATTTGGTTTTGCTTTTGGTTCAGACTCTACTCTATTAAGCTTTCATGTTGGTTAGATAGATATTCTTATTTCTGTGTTTTTTCACCGTTGGGACCTAGGACTATGTACCCTAGGCTGCGTTTGGTTGCAGAACAAGATGGGATGAGACTGGACTAGACTGGACTAGACTGTATCTTGAAAGGCTGTTTGGTATGCTATGGACATAAATTGTTGTCTTGTGGACTAAACTATATAATGTCTATTTTACCCCTGATACAATTTTAACGTATTATTTGTTGTTTTCAATAAAATATACAAACCGACAACCTATTGACTAAAATTATTGGACATAAAAATTGTGAATATTTAAATATTGAAATTTTAAAATTAATATTTTTATATGTTTAATATTTTTAAAATAAAAATTAAAAGGTAAAATGATTGATGAGCTTTGAGGTAAGAAACACTATATTATTTTTAATATTTAATATCTGATTATTATTATTTATTTTAATCCTAACTTATTCCGTCAAAAATGATTTCACCTCATGATGTCTAAAGTGAATAGAATTGAATAATATTAATATTATATTTAATATTTTTATTTTTATTAATATTTAGTACATTTAATATTATTAAGATAATACTTAATTTAAATTTTAGTTATTATTATTAATCTTATTATTATTATTTATGAATTTAAATTTAATATAATTAGAGGGTACTTTGGGATTATTACAAATTAGGAAGGGCTAGTATTGGAAAAAAAATCTTGTCCCGTCCTGTCCCCTCGTGTCCCTATCTCTTGGAGGGGACAGCGTGTCCCATTCTCGCGTCCCTCCGTGTCCCAGCGTGTCCCATTCTCGCGTCCCGTCCAAGGCGCATCAAACGCGGGACAAACTGGCTTGTCCCGTCCCATCCCAACGTATCCCATGTACCAAACGCTACCTTAAAGTTCTTTACTGTACCTATCCTTCACATGCTATATATGAGAATGCACAGTTGGAGCCTAGAAAAAGAATTAACTAAAGTTCTATATCTCCAAGCACTATAGGTTATCCAATTTTTCATTGATGAGCAATATCTGAAAATAAATTTACTCCTTATTTTTTATGGATATCTTTGAAACTTGTACACTCGCACAAGGAAGGCTGTATCAAGGAAATTAAATAAGACATCAGAAATCGTTTTTGAATCTCCCATCAACACTCTTCAAACAATGAATAAATCCAGAAGTATTGTTGAAACAATGTTTTTGAGGTGTAATATATTTTATTATATTTTATTGTAGCAGTTATAGTTAATTATATTTAGAGGATAAGGTTGATTAGGATAAGAATGATTAGGAGTTATTATCAGTTATAACTCTCTATGTTAACCTCTATATATGTGTTTGTAATGTACGTTGCATGTAAGCTTGTAAGCTTGAAAACACTCTTCCTTCCTTTTTGATATATTTATAAAAAAATTCTACATGGTAGCGAAGCTTTATTCTTAAGGGCCTGAGTGAGAAATGCCATAAGCAAACTCAAAAAAAAAAATGCCATAACCACACCAAAACACAAAACAAAAGAAAAAAAAAACCTACAACATGTCTACACAAAGTTATATCTCACCACCACCAAAGTTTACAGGAGATAACGACCACATGGAGATGAGATGCTCGTGGAGACCAAATGTCGCATGCAACAAATGGAATGAGTTGGGACACATTTCCAAAGTGTGTAAGAAGAAAGAAGAACAAGAAGAGACAGTTCATATGTTACGGATAATTACAGCATCAAAACCAAGGGGAAGTGTTGAAATAATGTTTTTGAGGTGTAATATATTTTATTATATTTTATTGTAGCAGTTATAATTAATTATATTTAGATGATAAGGTTGATTAGGATAAGAATAATTAGGAGTTATTATCAATTATAACTCCCTATGTTAACCTCTATATATGTGTTTGTAATGTACGTTGCATGTAAGCTTGTAAGCCTGAAAGCGTGCAAGCCAAAAAATGATGTTATAACCCAAACATTCTTCCTCGCTTTCTGATATATTTTAAAAAAAAATTCTACACATATTCTCAGGTTCTTGGTAGTCCCACAGTTTAATCGCTATAACTGGAAGTTCAACTCTCATTTTATAAAGCTCAGTAACAAAATTTTACCTTTTCCTTAGTTCCCCTTGCTTTGAATAGAAATCAAATAGATTTCATGTGTTCATTAGCTTACTTAAGTAGACCACTTTAGAACAAACATGTGCATTTTAATCTTAACCGCATAGAAGAATCCCTCCCTCTGCCCTTTAATTAACTATCCCACTACTTAGACATCAAGACATGTTTTAGAACCACAAGCTGTATAGAAGAGCACATTCTTGCCAAAAGTCTATGACTATTGACTACACTACACAAGTGAATTTTCTGAGATATTGTTTCGAAATATGTTTTATTCTGCTTAGGTAGCCTCAGTACAAAAATTCTGGGTGCCCTTAACCTCTTGTTTTTTTTGTGGGTGCTTAATGCTTATGCTCTGTTTTCCTCTCTTTCAACCTGTCTCAATTTGTTCTTCGTATGCTGTTAGTTCACTTGTACAGTGAAGGAGTTCTAAAGTTGCTTTTGTAATTAGTTTTAACTTCCTTGAACGGTTGTCTTTTTCTTTACTTTGGGTTATAATGTGATCTTTGCACATAGAAGCACGCATCCTATGTAATCTAACTTTATTCTACATCCATCTTAGTGTTTACCTCTTTAATTGGTTTATAGTCCTTTACGAGGAATAAGATAATAAAGAATCACATTCTTCTTTATCATCCCATATCCTCTGTTCCCATCTCATTCAAAAAACTTCTTTGGATTTTGCATGCATCCGAATGCAATTCGAAGCTCCTTTCCAAACTGACTAATTATATAGGAAAATACCTAAAAAATTAGAATAATACAAAACTTCTATTTAGATTAGGCTAAGATTTTGAAATATATATAAAAAAATTTCACTTAAGATTACTATTCAAAACCTCAAGATTTTAAGAAATTTTTTGCACTTTATTACATATAATTATATAAGAAAAAAATCCTATTAAAATAATTAGGATAGTGGGTTATAATTTTGGAGGATAAATAAAGAATTTTACTTGAGTTTCGATTCAAAACCTCAAGATTTATTGGTGTTTGGACATCTAGCCACGTAGTGCAGATGTAAGTGATCAGGCCACGTTGTGTATAAGTCTGATTTTTTTTTTTGGTCGAAAGTTAAATATCATTAATTATAATATAAAATACACTTGGATAGATGCTAGAGTTGGTAACTCTAGGACTCCAAGAAAATTACAAATACTCAAATAAGAACATAACACAGTGAACATATAGGAGAGACTAAACAATCTAACAAACCGAAGTAAATACTGATACCGGTCTTCCGTGGAGCTAATCTGTAAGGACTTAGAAGATTTGAGTGTGGCCCAAAAAGCCACGGGTTGTCGGGGAAGTAAGAAAGCGTTCTTCACGAAGAAGGGTCCTGTAGATGACAGGATACACAATCTAAACAACTTTTGGAAAGAAAAGTCGTTCCCATAGGCCGAACCCAACGGCACTCTTGAATCAAAACTAACGGCTCTTACAGAGGGAAACCACCCAAAGAAGACATTAACAACGGGATGAAAGAGACGTGAGAACTCCCACTCGTATACTAAAACTTCACCATAATGCTTTGCCTCGCCTCCCACTCGAAGTAAATCACCAACACGAGAACAAGATTCTCCCATCCGTGACTTGCTTACCGGAAAGCTTGACCTTGCCCATGGGAAGAACAAAATACTCTCACAAGGAGAACAACTCTCACAATGAGAACAACTCTCACAATGAGAACAACTTTTATTCCCACATAAGGGTACTAGATCTACAACAATACTAAAAGAGTAAGAAGATGAACTAGAGAAGTGGGGGGGTTCACCATGGATGGTGAAAGAACCATCCATGGCAACCCCCATTTTGAATTTTGAAGAAGAAAAAAATTAGAGAGAAGGAAGAGCCTCTCTCACTAGAATTTGAAATTTGAATCCTAGAAGAATAGAGTTTGAGCGCTTCGTTGTGTATAAGTCTGATTGATAATTAGAAGATTCGAGATGTGATAAATAAAAGCATAAAAATATAACGGTCAATTTTAAAATTAAGATCAATATTTAGGTTAACTTTGAAAATTCACTTGCCGACAACTCTCTTTTAGTATATAGGTATAAATAATATCAATATCAGTTTGAAGGGTGATTCACTCAACCTGAGGCAGGGGACAATGGCACAAATTCAGCCCTTGATCTCACCTCATGTTTGAAATATGTTGCATCTTTGTATTAGATTCCATTGTCCTGTGATTCATAGTCGTGGACCTGTTTTCCATTATCTGAGTTTCAATGTTGCAAAATACAGTAGATGGCATCAATTAAGGTTAAAAGACGCAGTGTGTCCTTTCACTTTTTCGATTTCAATGTTTATGTCCCTCTTCTTTTTATTTCAAACATTATGTCCCCGAACCTGTTTGAAATGAAACAATGTCGTCCAAATTACCTCCAATTTCCGGTCGTCCAATCACTGTCTGCCACGTGTCTTGATGGGTCGGGCCTGCTTGCCAGGTGGAATTTTTATATTCCTCTCCCTCTATTTTCCGGTTTTTGATGTTTTGGAGGAAAAGAAAAAAATTAAAATATTTTTTTCATTATAACCTAAGTCCAGACATTATAATAAACTACTTGGCAAACCCTTTAATAAGAACATTCCGAATAAAGACATTACATTGTTAGAGTAAAAAAGTTAAGAGTAAAAAGCAAATTAAATTTTCTTCATCTTCTCCTCCTCCCCCCCCTTCAACTCTGCCGACATTAACCTCTCCCTCCCGGCGACGCCTTTGACCTCCTCACCCGCACCAAGACCGCGGAGGGGCGATGGTGATGGAGATGAGAGTGAAGGCTCTTGCAACGACGACCTGATTCCTCGCACTGGCTGCTCCTTGAAGCAGAGACACGCAGTGGTGACACTGGTTAATGGCGACAACTTTTGCTCTAGCTGTATCGCCGCACCGGCGACGGGAGGGACGACAACGGCCTCTCTTTTTTGCGTCTGATGGTGGTGCTTGTAGATCTCGATGGATCTTCCAAAATCTACCCACGCGAATCTGGCGACGCTTGAGGTCAGCGGCTAGGTGGAGAACAGGTGACGGTGCTCGACGAAAAAGCTCATGAACCTGGTGGTGGTTATGGCTTTGGAGGTTTCTTTTATGTTGCAGGCGTGTTCGAAATAGAAGTGGCAGATCAAGCACAGGTTTCAACCGGTTCTAGATAGATCCGTCCTGTCCTTGCCTTCTCCGGTGAGGGACTTCTCCTCGGTGAAATTCATCTTCGTCGGAAGGATGTCGAGGGTGACGGTGTCGGATGACGCTCCTTTTCTCCTCCTCTCAAGGCGCCCAAGATTCGTGGTTGCTGTTTGGCCGCTCAAAGCGAGGATACACCAATTATTGGTTGAATCCCGGCAGCAAGCTGCCGGGAAATCTTCCCTTTAATTCCTTGTTCGCTTGTTGAACGCATGTTTAGATTGCTCGTGCTTGATTTGCTGTTGATGAATGCTTATTTTTTGTTCAATTGTGTTGATTATTTGTTTTTTTTCTTGAATTAATGAGTATTGACAGTCCATTTCTTTTTCAATTACAAATAATAATTAATCTACTGTAACCATAAATAATAATTATTTTCTTTTTAAAAAATTGTAATGATCTTTGATGAATGTTAAAAAATCATTCAAATAATAATTAATATCCATTTTTAAATTTACAAAGCGAAAATATACAAAAAAAAGATTGTTACCGGTATTAAATTGGTGTATTTAAAAGTTAGGTTTCTAACTAAAATATATTTAAAATTAAAATACATTTTAATTTTTTTACCTCCAAAACATCAAAAACCGGAAAATAGAGGGAGAGGAATATAAAAATTCCACCTGGCAAGCAGGCCCGACCCATCAAGACACGTGGCAGACAGTGATTGGACGACCGGAAATTGGAGGTAATCTGGACGACATTGTTTCATTTCAAACAGGTTTGGGGACATAATATTTGAAATAAAAAGAAGAGGGACATAAATATTGAAATCGAAAAAGTGAAAGGACACACTGCGTCTTTTAACCCATCAATTAATCTGTAAACTTCTAGCTGCTGGTCTGAGTTGTGTACAAATAAGGACTTTTCTGCAAGTTGCGCAAGATAACATCTTCGGGTGTTTAGCAGTTCAACAAAAATTCTGTCAAATCTCAAATTTGGAGAGATGAAAAACACTATGGAGGAAATTGTATAACGTTTTCTTTTTCCCCCCTTGTATTAAAACGGGCGTGAAAGAGTGAGTTTATTGGTTTTTATAATTTTGGGAAGCTTAATTGAGTTCAACTCTATCATCTTTTTTTTTTTTTTTGGTAAGGAGGGGCTTAACGCCTACATTAACTTAAATAATAGTTACAATCCTGGAGTCATTAGCTCCAATCAAGTATTTGGACAGAAGAGGTCTAACTTTTGAACAAGTCACAGTGTATCTATCTATATAACCTACCATTCCAGCGCCTTTATTAGCGTAGAAATCAGCACAAGCATTAGCTTCCCTGTAGGTGTGCATAATTTCAACATACCAGTCTTTCCGCCTCAAATCGGCAATCCGTCTGCAGAGTATACTCAAGTCATTAGTATACTTGGGTTCCTGCAAAAATAGAGAAACAACAGCAGAGGAATCTACCTCTAACTCCACTCTTCTCATTCCTAGATCCCAAGCCATTTCAAGCCCCGTTTTGATTGCCCATAATTCAGCTTGCAAGGCATTACACCAGCCTACACCCCCTGCAAATGCCCCCAGAAATCTGCCATTTGAGTCTCGGATCAAGCCTCCAATCCCAGCTTGACTCGGGTTCCCTTTACACGTGCCATCAGTGTTTAACTTTACCCATCCAGCCCTTGGTTTCTTCCATAAGATTAGTCTCTCCTCCTTGTCTCTCCCCTTCTCCTTCTCACGGCTAAAGCAAGCCTTTAATTCACCTAGGAAGAGCTTACAAGCCCTTAAACAAGCATCCTTATCCATCAAACTTTCTGGGGCAAAAACCCTATTATTCCTACGCTTCCATATGAACCAGCAAACAACTCCAAAGACAACTTTCCACTCCGCATTCCGATTCCTCCCCATACCCTGGATGAGGTTCCTACCAAGCCACTCATTTGTCGACCCATTATAAAACTCCGCAGACACACCAAATTCCCCTAAAAACTCATTCCAGATTTCTTTAGCCTCCACGCAATCTCGCAATACATGGGTCACACTCTCACATTCACCATCGTAGCCCATGCAGATTTGTGTAGTGGCCAAGCCACGCTGAAATCTTTGCTCATTAGTTAGGATTCGTCCATGTGCTACTAGCCACAAGAAAGCCCGGATTCGTTGGGTCCCTGCCAGTTCCAAATCTCCTTCCAGATCTTACATTCCAATCCCCACTTACTGGCATTCAAATACTTATATGCAGCTCCTACCGAGAATTGTCCATGCTTCCCATTAGCCCAAGCCACCGAGTCCTGTGGCGCATCTAGACAAGGCTGGCAAACGGCCAGAATTTTTTGAATAGTTGGTTCTGGCAAGAACTTTCTTAATTCCTCCACAGCCCACAGACCGTCATCTCTCACAAAATCAAAGACTTTACTGCTCAATTCCAGTTCCTCAAATGGATAATCAATTTCAGAAATAAGGTATCCATGATTCTCTACCCATAGATCTTTCCAAAAATCAATTTCCTGACCATTCGATACTACCCATCTCAATCCACCTTCAAACTTCTCCCATAAGCCATGCAAACTCCTCCATAAATGGGATACAAGATTAGTTTGTTTCATACACCATTCCTCACCATCCTGCATCCAGTACTTAGCCATAAAAACTTGAACCCATAATTTCTCTGGTGCACTAATCATAATCCAGATGAGTTTTAACAAGAATGATTCATTATTACTCCTTATTTCCCTAATTTCTAGTCCTCCAACACCTTTGGGCTGACAAACCACCTCCCACTTCACTAAATGCATCTTACTATGGTGCTCATCCCCACCCCAAATGAATCTACGACATAGCTTATCAATTTCATCACACGTACCTTTAGGCAGACAGGCACTCTGCATTGTGTAACTAGGCATGGCATTGAGAACAGATTGACATAATGTGACTCTTCCTGCAAAAGAGAGGTTAGAAACCTTCCATTTAGCTAGATTTTGCTGCACTCTTCCACAACACTGCCATATGTATTCTTCGTCACTCTTTGATGGAGAAGCGGCACCCCTAAATACCTACCAAGGTCTTTGGTGAGTATGAAGCCACATTCCTTTTCCCATCTTCTTCCATCAGCTATCTTCACATTTTTAGAAAAGAGGATCCTTGATTTTTCAAAACTCACTTTCTGTCCTGAAGCGACACAGAAATGCTCCAAACAACTCTTGATCACATTAACCTGTTGCAAGGAAGCTTCAGCAAAGAGGAGTAAGTCATCCGCAAAGAGGAGATGAGAAATCCTTGGACCTTTGGAGCAAACTCTAAAGGGTTTCTATTTCCCCTCTTGCACAGCATCTGATACAATATGAGCCAATTTTTCCATACATATAACAAATATATATGGGGACAAAGGGTCCCCCTGTCGCAAACCCCTGGAGGCCTTAAAGGATTCCGAAATTGATCCATTCCATAGTAGTTGAAAGGAAGGACTACGGATGCATAACATGATGAGCTCTCTCAACTTTCTTGGAAGTCCAATCTCAAGCAAGGTGTCCTCAATAAAATCCCAATCCAATCTATCATACGCCTTCTCCAAATCTATCTTCAATGCCATGTACTTCCTAGTCTTCTTCTTGCCTTTAAATGAATGCATAACTTCCTGTGGCAATGAGAATATTATCCACAATCTGTCTCCCCGCCACAAAGCTACACTGATTTTCACTAATGACAGAGGGTAAGATCGGCTTCACCAAATTCACCAACACCTTGGAGATGATTTTGTAGTTTATGTTACATAAGCTAATCGGTCTAAACTGTTTGATACTTTCAGGAATAGCCACTTTAGGTATCAACACAAGGAAGGTATGATTCATCCTACTTAAGTCATCTTTGCCATCCAAAAATTCACGTACAAATTTAAGAGTGTCCGGGCCAACAGTCTCCCATTGTGATTGGTAGAAAATTGCTTGGTAGCCATCAGGCCCGGGCGCCTTCAAGGAGCCCATCTCTTTCACAGCCGTATAAATGTCTTCATCAGAGACATCCTTACTCAATGCTCCAATCTCAACTGTCTCTAGTCTCGGAAACTGAGTATGAGTCAGGAGTTTAGGACGGGAGGTCACTTCCTTTGCAAATAACTCCCTAAAGAAATTGACCGCATGAATCTGCAACTCCTGCTCATTCCAAATCCATTCCCCTGAAACATCCTTCAAAGCATCCACCTTATTCCTTCTCCTGCGGATAACGGTAGATAAGTGGTAGAACTTTGTGTTTCTATCTCCCTCTATCAACCATCTCACCCTTGACTTTTGATGCCACAAAATTTCTTCTTGCTCCAACGTTTTGTGGTATTCCACAAGTAAGTCCTCCTCTAACGAATCTAGAAAAGGGTTAGGGCAAGAAGCCAGTGCCCTCTGAACTCCATTCAACCTTGCAAGCAATCGTTTCTTTCTATAAAAGATATTTCCAAAGACCTCTTTGTTCCACTTACATAAGCAATCTCGTAAATTGGACAATGCATCAGCAATATGAACATTCTTCCTCCAGCCAGAAACCATCATCTCTTTAAAGGAATCATGTTGGAGCCAAACAGCTTCAAATCTAAATGGTTTGATTGTAAGTCCAATCCCAGCATTCACCTGAAGAGTAAGCAAAACTAGGTGATGATCGGATTTTACCCGAGGCAAATTCCGGATGACTGCCTCAGGAAATAATAAGCTCCACTGTGTGTTACAAACAACTCTATCCAGACGCTCAAAAATCCTACTAAGTCCAGCTCTTTTAGGGCCTCTCCAAGTGAATTGAGGACCCACCGCACCCGCATCCACTAGGTCATACTCCTCAAGCCTGCTTCTAAACCAATTACATCTAGTCAGATCAGCGAGCAGACCCCCCCCCCCCCCCCCCTCTTCTCCTCCATCAACATAATATCATTAAAGTCCCCCATGACAGCCCAGGGCTCATTAATATCTCCTCTTATCCGAACTAAGTCTGTCCAAAACTGCACCTTACGGTCTGAAGAGGGATTAACATATACAACAGTTAAAGACCAAACTGTACCATCTGTCTCTGTAATGCGACCATGAATAAACTGTGGGTTTTCTTCCAAGACATGAAACTCCACAATCCGCCGCCTGCTCAGAATCCATAGACCACCAGAGAATCCACTAGCCTCCACACGAGTAGTCCATTCTAAGCCCATTCTCCTTATAGCTCTATCCGCAACATCTCCACTAATTTTAGGTTCAGCAAGCACAATCAGTTCAGGGTTATGGATCCTTAAAAGAACATTCAAGATACCTTGGAGCCTTCTACTTTTAGCCCCACGGCAATTCCAGTACAGAACACTAGATGTCATCATAAAAAGAGGTACAGAAGAATCAAGCAACACAGTGGTTAAAATCATTAACCTGATCTCTGTCAGCAGATTCCTCACCAGGAAGAACACCAACATCAACAGGGCAGGTGCCACTCGGCTCACCAAGGATTGCACCCGAGTCCAGGGGCTTCTCTTTGGTCACCATCATCAAATCCATGCTCTGGGTTCCTTGTTGCTACTGGTTACTCAACAACACCTCCCCCAAAGTAGAATTAGACACCTCACATATCCTTGCCTGTTGCGTAGTGTTACACTTAGCCCCAGGCTTTGTGTTGGTAATATCCTTCAGCGGGTTCATTGGTCGCTCTTTCAATAAAAATGCCTTACCTTCTCCAATATCCACCACCTTGCTACCCTCTATTACCTTCACTCCCACAGAATCATCAGCCTCCTCAGCCTGTTTCGTCTTATCATGTATCCTACTCTTCTCGTGGATGTGGCCTGCAGGAAGCTTCCTGCTCTTCTCGGATTGCTCCCCTCGATTCCCCATAGTCTTCTCTTTACCTTTAGCAAGGTTCTCCCTAACATGAGTCCTGTCCCCCATGTCACTCCCATTATCCTCCTCCAGTCCGGAGAGCACCTCAAAATGAGATCTACTGCTGTCCACGGGTTTGTCAGCATCCTGCTTGGGACTCAAATTCGGAGCCTTTCAACTTCGCGCTCTTTTTTGCACCAACATCCATTGTCCCCGCGTTTCAAACACCTCAGGTCTCGCACGAGGAATGGACGCCCCCTGATAATAGCATGACTTACCTGATTGAGGCTCCATATTCACATATGCGTCATTAGACTTCGCATTGGGGCAATCATCATGCTTATGACCATAAAGACCACATCCAAAGCAGATCAAATGTAGGCCCTCATATTCCACCCTCCAAATCCTTCTGCCCGAACGGAATTTAGCCACAAGAGCCTTGGAAAGGTCAACCTCAACGCAAATTTTTGCGAATTCAGCCCTCTCTCCAGCCAAGGTAGCCCTATCAATTCGCAAGGTATGTCCGAGCTTGTTCCCAATTTGATACAAAGCATTATCCTCATAGTACTCCATTCCAAGATAAGGAATATGAACCCAGGCCGCCACCCTCTCAATCAAAGCTTCAAAAGGGTCAAATCCCTCTTCGGTCTATAAACATAAAAACCTCAATCTTTTTATTGCTTTGCTTTTTTTCGGTCTATCGTAGTCCCATGGCACCGCTAGATAAGAGGTTCAAATCTAAATCATAACAGTAGCTCCAGTAGACACCAAAAAAAAGGAAATTCCAAGGATCAAAGGCACTCGGGGCTGGCGACTAACCCCTCCGAGGACGGTCGGGCGATTAAAGAATGCAACTCCTGGGCTTCCGGGGCAAGGACTACTATGCCCACTTAAGAGCTCTCATTCTCGGCCAAGTCCGAAAGCTATGCATTCAAAGGCTCACGAAGGCTTTCCCCGATGCACTGCACAGACGAGAGCAACTCCGGATTGAATAGTCAATGTCTTTTGTAATTTAATTATTCAAGCCCTTTCTTTTCTTCCAAAATAGAGAAAACCCCGTACCCCGATCTAGGCTTCCAAACAACTATTCCGGGTGCCACCTCCTTACCGTGAGATAGTGATCCGCCACGGTCCAAGGTCCTCCTGCTAATGTTGAGTTATAATCTTCCACACAAGCAAAGTTCACCAAGAAAAAATCATTACCCATTGCCGCAAGAGAGTATGGGCGTCGGGTATGCCACAATGAATTCAGACGATTCTGGAGAAAACGGTAGCCCACATGCTTGCCCAGCACCTTCACAATCAGAGCATACTGCCATCGCCTATACATGCGTTTCTTCTCTGCCGCCGTAAAGCGCACAAATGGACATTCCGGATCATCCAGCTCATCGTCCGAGTCCGATAGCACGTAGTCATACTCATCATATTCTATCCCAGCCGGTTGATCCTCCATGTCCATGTCAGCCGATGAAGAACCAAGAAGCGACTCTTTGAAAGAAATCTTCCTCTTCGTGGACTCGGCCTCTTCCACCCCAACACCTACACCATTCTCACAGCTACCACCCTTCCCACTAAGACCAGAACCCAACCGCACCTTTTTATGACTATGTCCGGGATGATCATCATCAAGCTTCACTCCGTTGCCCTCCTCCATTGGGGAAGGAGGGTTTCCCGTCGACATCCTCCAATGCCCACCAAGTGCTTGAAGAAAAGAGCAAGAGAAACCCAAAAATAGAAGTAAGACAATTTGAGAGAATTACACGCGCCGGGACGCGCTAACACAATCTTAATTGTTCTGCTTTTGTTCAACTCTATCATCTTAATTATTGGTGTGGTGTCTGGATTAAAAGTTTTTGATTGGGTAGCTTACTCCCCTACACGAGCCGAATCCCATTAGTAATGTCGCGACGTGAAGTCCACAGGAAACTCACTCTTACTAGCGAACAAAATCAAACAGGGGAGGAAAAGAAAAACGCCACAATGAGCCAAATCTAAAACAGCAAACTAAAGCTAAAGAGAATCCGAAAAAACAGAGTGAATATGGCAAGTTGGCAGCAGGCGTATCCAGCTAGAGTGATGACAATTTGATCCTGGAGTGAGGAAGAGACGCAGTTTGGGACACGTCGCTTGGAATTTGAGGCGTGCCTCTCCAACTAGAAAGACATGGAAATGTGATGGTCTAAAGTCTTTGTTTCTCTGTCCTTGCTTTTTTATGTACTGGCACACTAAAGCGATCCAATCCCCACCCCCCACCCGCACCCTGAATCGAACCACGATGGCTTTGGACATGCCAAGACTTCGTTGCCACTACGCTGCCGTTTCTCTGTCCTTGCTTGTGTTCTATTTTTTTTCCTATATTTTGGAGTTGGCTCCGACTCTTGATTTGGTTTTTCATGCTGTTATTTCAGTTTGATGAATTATATATATGATAGTGGCCGACACTGCCGTTAGTTTTGGCCGACATATCCTAAGCGAGCATACTTTTAAAACTTAAAAAGACATCAAGCCTGGAGTAATCCGGATGGAACCCAGATAACAGTTTTTCTCTCCTATTTCTTTTTTCTTTTTTTTTTTTGCTAACAAATAAAATTTTTCTCTCCTATTATATATTTTATCCTTTACAGATTCAATTAAATTTTATTAGATTTTTACTTTTTTTAATAGATTTTTACTTGTTTTTTTTTTTTTTTGAGAACAATAGATTTTTACTTGTTGGCTACCTACGGAATTAATTTTCGGAAGACGGTCATGTTGGTAATTCTGTCGTGTCATGTAAACGGCTATAATATGATGTCCTGATCTCACCCTTCAAAAATCTCTTGGATAAAAAGAAAAATCAGCAAAAAGAAAATCAATAAGATATACTGAGAAACGGCTACTTTGAATTTCAAAAAAGAACAAGTGGCCAAAGTACAGCGGTTCATTTATACTCCATCTTGGTAAGTTAAAGGGACGCAATAACGCATTCCACACTTTCCCCCACAGCCGCCGACTCTGTAAGTTAACACTTCATTTGCATGGTAAAGAAGGGCTTTTCTCTCCATAAAGAAGAAGAAAATAAGAATAATTCTTTGGTTTTTTTTTTTTTAATCAGGTGAAGAAGCACCAAAAACAAACTGAACCAAGACCGCAGGAGTACGTTATATAGCGATGTCTTCTTCTGACGACGATTTTGACTCTCAGCTTCAATCATGTAAGGGGTCAATGAAAGCAACCTTGTCCATTTTTTATTCTGTTCCCATTCTTAATTCGGTTCATGCCTGTAATTGTTTATTCACATAATTAGTATTAGAACCACTAAACAACATCCACTAAGATGTTGTAGTTTGAAAATACTTGCTGTTGCTGTCAAAAAGAATAATACTTGATGTGATGTGAGTGTTGTTATTGGGTTGTGGTGTGAGATTTTTCTTTTACCAAGTGTTTTTTTTTTTTCTAATGTGATTGTTGTTGCTGTTAAAAAGAATAATACTTGATGTCATGTGAATGTATTGTTGTGGTGTGAGATTTTTATTTTAGCAAGAGTTTTTTTGATGACAGATATGAAAGCTCGTGGGTGGAAAGAGTATTGTGCCATGAAAGAACTAAATTCAACTTTCGATTACAATGGATGGCGGGTATGGAACTCTACATTGAAAATGGTCATCTTCTTTTTTGGGTCCGAGGTTGTGATTAATAAAGAAAAACCTAAGGAACCGGTGGAAACAAGCTCAGAAGAAGAGAAGGCCGAGTTTACAACATGGGAGTGGAAAAATGACTTGGTCCTTAACATTATGAAGACCAAGCTGTGCTCTGGAATTTATAGTTCATTGGAGAGCAAGACTAAGTACTCTGGAAATGCTAAGCAAATGATGGATGCACTCGAGCAGATGGCTGTTGAGCGCGAAAAGATGTTTGCCCATATCACGCTAGGGGATACAGATGGTTCTCCAGAAGGAGAGGGATCAGGCAACCGAGACATTGCAGAAGTTGATGGGGATGAGGTATGATGGGGAGGGTGATGTGGGGGAGTTTCTTCTTGAGATGGAAGCTATTGCTGGAAAGTTGAGTGCTTTGGATGTTGAATTTCCAGACTATTTTAGGCATAAGTGCATTAACTGTGAAAACCTTTTGCGGCTGTTGCGAGAGGGTCGAAGGGGGAGAATAGGAGTGAGCAACAAGGAGGGGATGTGGAGAAGAAGAGAAACAAGGTTAGATGTTTCTCTTGTGGGAAGAAAGGGCATATTGCCAAGAACTGTCAGCTCGCTTCCACCTAGAGAAATGTGATGTTTTTGAGTTAGACATTCTCTGAGCATTTATTTCTAGTTGTCTAATTTGTTGGACGTATGCTGTCTCTTTATATCCTTAAATACGGAGTTGTGGCCCAATAAAAAGTTCATTGGAGTTGAATTGTTTTTTCATGTCTAATGGAAGTTATCCTGCCCTCATCACTTGTAGCGCAAATGAGGGTATTGCAGTTGGTTTACTTGGGCGCCCTCTAACATTTTTGCTTCTTTATTGTTTATACTTGTGTCCTGTTTCCCTCTCTTCTAACCTTCCGGATGATGGAAAGGAGTGCTTCTCCAATTGATTGAACTTCTTTGTTTGTTGTCTCGGCTGCATAACTTTCTGCATTTTGATCTGTATGCATAGAAGCAGACGTGGTTTTAAACCAAAGTTGATTTTGCGTCCGTCTATGAATGGACTATGATACTAATAATGGTGATTCAATGATGATGCTGCAATAGGCAAGGGATGATAGTATAACCTTTTTTTATCTCACCTAATGTCAGAGTCCTTAAGTTGTTTTATGTTCTTGTTTAGATTTTTTGATATCTTGTGATGATTGATGATCCTTCCATGCTGGATGTGCAAATTATGCAGCAAACCAGACTTGGTTTTTGTTTAATCCAATGCTGCAAAATATAGTAATCAAGGGCTCTTGCCCCGTTGGCTGTTACTTGAGTGTAGCATGCAGTTTTGCAGATTGGAGTTGGGACTTGTTATTGTCGGTTTTGGGTTGTTGTGAATAAGTGAGGGCTCATTTCCAGATCTCATAGGAGACGTCATTATAATTTAAACTAGGTCGCAATCAACCATCCATATCAGATCTTAGCCTTGTCAATGTAGTTATGCATTTGCAGGTATGTGGATATGTGTAACCTTTTCAAAATGTAAGAGAGCTTGCATGTAGGATGAAGTTGATTAGGCTACAGCTTCTATTTCTGATCAATATTGGGTGAAATCTTTACCATGAAATTAGATGTGCTAGGAATTCTTTGCTTGGTATTTCTACATACTTATGTCATGTATTTTTGCAATTTAATCCAGAACTATTAAGGACAATGCCTGTAACCAAGAAAAAAAGAAAAAGAAATGCAGGGCAGTGCCAGCGTTGTTCTGAATTTTCATTAGATCTCACAATCTATTATAAATTAAAATCGATGGAGGCATAGCGTGATCTTCCACTAAGTTTTTCTTTTCTTTCTGGAGTTAAGTTTCTGGATGAACAGGATCATAATCAAATACTTAGCCCATACAACAGAGTTCAGCAGTGGGTTGAGGACACAAGAAACGCAACCCAGCCTCACTTTGACGAAATGCACAAAGTTGTCGCTGAAACCAAGAGGAGTCTACAGAAGCAGCGATCAGCGAATGCAGACAGTGAGACTGATTCTAACTTACAGCCCATACTGGGCACAAAGATGCAACAAATCCTCTATATACTGGTTTCTATCTGTCGGGTCTTGAGCCTTGAATGAAGGTAAGACCAATGCAATGGTGTCTCTCTCATAGGAAAGACAGGAAATACAACCTGTTGAAGATTTTGAATGCTTCTAATATCAAAGCCATGATATGTTATGTGCATTAGCAGCAGACGGCTTTGGAGGATTTACAGACTGGTGGAATGAGATAATGGGTAGATGGGGAAGGAGGGAACCATACCTGGTGACCTTCTTGGGCCGATTGGGTTATTGGATCTGGCCCAATCGGCATGTGCAGTGAAAAGACACGAGGCTTTGGGTCTTCGGGCTGAAGTTGAGTAATGGATGGCCTTGAAAAATTGCATACGAAGTTTCTAAGAAAAACGTCAAAATTAAGATTGGAAGCATATTTTTGTCGGGTGACGAGCAGAAGTATGGATACCAACTGGAAATACTGGGAGTGGGACAAGGTTAACAGGAACTCAGTGGGTAGATTGTCACGTACTCGCGTTTTGCGTTCACAAAAAAAACTATTTTGTCAGGTTTGGAATATCTCCACTGGAAAACCCTTTTGGTAAAGTAAACTAGAAAAGTAACAAAACGTGGAGAAGGAAAGAGAAGAACACCACCGTCAACCAAATTCTGCAACAATGGCTTTCTACCACTCCGATTCGTCAGGTGAGAGAAATCATTCATTGCCTTCTAAGATTCTCCCATTTTTGGGTTTTGTCCCATCCTTAATTTAGCAATCGCTAGAGCTAGGTCTTTAACATTAATATTGGTTTTGTCAGAGTCATGTCACTACTTTTTGTCCTTTCGTTTTGCATGTGACAGATGACGATTTTTATAGCTTGAGCTTGTTTAAAGAGCTGGAAACTCTGGATGAGTTAGAATACATGAAGTGGTTGGGATGGAAAGCTAATTTCTTAAGGATCATGCGTTGCCTTGGTCTGTCTGTTGCTCTTGACCAGGAAAAACCCAATGAACCCATCCAGGATACCTCCCATAACGAGGAAAACCCCAATGAACCCACCCAGGTTACCTCCCTCGTTGCCTCCCTTACCTCCCTCCTGGAAAAAGACAACTTAGCCAAGTACCAGAAATGGATGAGGTGTGATGAGTTGATTATAGATTACTTGAAAGGGAAACTGAGCAGGGATATTTGTCTTAGGCTGAAACTTGAAGCTGGAGATGGCGCCAATGCTAAGCAAACATTGGATGCGGTGGAGAGATTGGTGCTGGAAGACGAAAGGAGAAACTCCATAGCCACGTTTCAGGAGTTGATGGACATGAGATATGAAGGGGAAGGTGAGGTGGGGAGGCACCTTGATCTTGTGCATGCTCTTGTCCAGAAGCTTAGAGCTGCGGATCTTGTTCTTCCCTTGCATTTCGTGAAGAAACTCGCGTTTAAGTCTCTTCCTTCTGAGTTTGTGCCTTTCATGTGTGCGAACTCTGCGGAGGAATTGGAGTGGCGTGAGCTGCGTCGTCGTTGTGTTGATTTTGAGATGGTGCTTATGAAGTTTCGTGAGAGGGAGAGCAGATGTGATCAACAAGGAGAGAATGGAGCCAAGAAGAGACGCTTGGTTCAATGTTATCGCTGTGGGAAGTACGGCCATATTGCTCGGAATTGTTGGGATGCTTCCGCCTAGAAAGGCATGGAATCCAGAGGTATACACTTACTGAGATGTTGTTTTCGCATTGTGTTTTATTCTGCTTAGGCACAAAGAAACAGAGTGTAGTTTTGTATAATGTTTAATTGAGTGATCAAGTAGTCATAGAAAATCTTAGTTTCTTTTTCCTCTTTCAGTGTTTGCTTGGTGGATAACGGAAGTGTCTTGACATCAAAAGAAGGGGATGACAATCAGCACAGAGGATCAAGCCTCATTATAAAATTTGGGTGCCCTGCCCTTAATTTTTTGCTTTTTTGTGGGTGCTGAATGCTTATGTTCTGTTTTCCTCTCTTTCAATCTGTTTCAATTTATTCTTCGTATGCTGTTAGTTTACTTGTACAGTGAAGGAGGAGTTCTAAAGTTGCTTCTGTAATTAGTTTGACTTCCTTGAACGGCGCTGTCTTTTCTTTTGGTTATAATTTGATCTATGCACATAGAAGCACGCATCCTATGCAATCTAACTTTATTCTGCATCCATCTTAGTGTTTACCTCTTTCATTGGTTTATAGTGCTTTACAAGTAAGTTGCCCGTGCTTTGCTGCGGGATAAAGAGTTGAAATAGAATATTATGTTTATTTTGTTTTTTATACATAGTAACCCTATTTTACCATAAATCACAAAGAAAATTTAGTAAGCCAAATAGTATATATTTAGTTCGTTCTTAAACTATTTGCGTTGTTGCGGGATAGGGAGTTGAAATAGAATATTATGTTTATTTTGTTTTTGTATACATAGTAACCCTATTTTACCATAGATCACAAAGAAAATTTAGTAAGCCAAATAGTATATAATTAGTTCGTCCTTAAAATATTTTAATCTGTACAAACACGACCACAAAATAATAATAGTGAATAAAAAATAATGAATTATAAATAGAAAAGAGAAATCATTACTATAACTATAACCTTTCAAGTTTATTTTATTTTGATATTACTATATAGATATAGATATTTATAGGTAAATTAATGAATAATTATTATTTATTTATAAAATAAATCAAATATTTAGATGCAAACTCACCTAGATATATCTCACCTATTCTAATTTGTAAGTCCTGTAAGGATTTCTCATTGATGAAAGCTATTCATCAAAAGTATTTCTATAACGGCCCAGGTATTTTTTTGCGTTTTTGTCGGTACTGTAAAAGTTGTTTTACAGTGATTTACCATTGATTTTAATCTTGCGTAATTAATTCATGTTAAATCGGGCATCGGATTCCGAAATCAAGCCCTGTCCCGCGTCCGGGATTTTTCTGCGGATTTTATGGACCAAAGTTGGAATTTTTCGGGTCCAGGAATCTTCAAAAAAGTCAGGTTTATCCTCGAGATAACGGACCAGAAATAAAGTCAAGGGGTATATTGGTTATTTTCTGGTCCGGACAGAACCCGCCTCATATACTGCACAGTAGTGCATAATTGAGGCTACTGCCACCTTCTCCTGTGTCGCCTATGAGCTGCCTTTTCCTGTGGTACTCGTGCCTTACCAGTACCCATGCACTGCCTGTTTAACTCGTGCCTTTATCTGCTTCCAGTGCACACACACCATACCATCATCACTTTCCCTCACCCTCCTCTGCAAACTCTGCAAAAAAACCCACTTCCCAGCAAACCAATGCAAGCCAGAAAAGAAAAGAAAAGAAAAACACAAAACAAACATACACACAACTCACACGTCACCGTTTCACCATTTCCCCCTTCTCCTTTTCATTTTTCTTTCTTTTCTTCCTTCCATGGCCGAACCACCACCGACCACCACCCACATCACACACCACCTCGCCGCCATCTACACCATCTCCCCTCTTCTGTCCTTCCTTCTCCTCTTGCCGGCCACTCCTCCCCGCTCTCCTCCTCGCTGCGGCACGCCGGACGAGACGACACCACCTGCAGTCGCGCCTCTCGTCGCCTTCGTCTGTGCCGCCCTCGTCGCTCGCTCTGTTCGCGCCGCCGTGACGTTACCTCGTTTGCAAGGTGAGCAAACCCGTGGTTGTTGTTGACCCGGGTGTGTTGTGGCAGGTCTGACCCGTTTGGTCCGGGTCGCGGGTTGTGTTTGTGGGCTGGGTGTGTTATGGGTTTGGAGTTTGGGTTGCGGCTTGGGTTTGAATTGGATGGGCTGAGGTCAGCTAGGCCTGCTGTGTGGGCTGGCGCCTGAGCTCCTGTGAGGAGCTTAGGTTTAGCCCATGTGGTAGGCTGGGCTTGAACTGTTGGCCCAGTCTGGATTTAATAAAAAAAAAGAGAGAAGAGAAATCATGGAAAATTAATTATTTTGAGAGAATAATTTTGGAAAGGGTATTATCAAGGTAATAAAATACTGAAATAATAACCGGGTATAAATATAGTACATTATTTTGACACTTGAAAATTAAATGGTGAATGATGATGATAATGGAAATAACCCGAGGCAGTACCGAGTTGGTCCAGTAATTTATTTTACGACATACAGTATTAGTCTGGCATCTGCATATCATCTTATGTATGCATTTTATTTGTTTGATATAGGAGTTGATAACGAATAGTTCTTTAAGAAACCAGAGCCGGGACATTTCGAGGACTTTCAGGAGTAAGAAAATCGGCTAAGGTAAGGATGGATAACCTTTGTTATGTTGCACATAGTACTGTTGTGTTTCTCTGATAATTAATTTGCTTTATTGAACTGTTGAGTTGGTTGAGTTGGCTGCTTGGTTATTGTTGTTATTGATCTATTAACTGTGGATAACCTGAGATAATTGGATAATTAAAAGTTGTGTTGACGACTTTATTGTCACTTGGAAAGTAGTGGTACGACTCGATGGTTAACGACTGTCTTGTGGTGGCCATGATCTGGGTTCTTGTTTAAGCATGTCTATGCTTGGGATGTCTATCCCGTTATTATATTGGGATGTCTATCCCTGGGTTCTCTTTTGATCTGGCACCCAGAATATGTTGATAATCAGGCACGACCCTAGCTTGTCCAGTGACAGGGCCCTGAAGATAAAATTGAAATTTATAATAATGTCTTTTAGCCTTGGCTCAGTCATGATCTGGTTGAATCTTTGATTTGTCTTTTGCTGGTATTTTCTTCGAAAGTATTATGGCTGTTGCATATTATCGTTTATCCATGATTGTGCTTAAATGCACCGGTGAGCGTTTCGGACTCACCCCTCGCCTCCGGGGTTTCATCCCGTAGGTTGAGTTTGTTCGTAGTTCAGGTACGACGTTCGACGGCTGCTGCTTTCTTCTCCACCTGACTCCGGATCCATACCTCCGCTGCATGTGCATTTAAGTCTTCCGCTGCTGTATTTTATATGTTGTTGTGTTGCTGCTTTTCTATATTGCCTCTGTTGCTGTAACATATGTTTTCTACTGCTGTTGTTGAGCTAGAGTGTGGCTTGAATAATGGTCCGCGAGTATGGGTGACAGATGATGTCTTGGAATTTCTGTTGTATTTGGATTTGGTATTATGTTGTATTTTGACTATGATGTACTGTCTGTTCTGTCAATAAGAATAGTTTTGGCATGTGTTTACTATATTTGGTAAATACGGGTCGGGGCGTTTCAATTTCAGAAACTTATCACCAAGAGGAAAAAGTAGAGTGCATGCAATTATAAGACTGCAATAGTGGTAGGAGAGAATAAACAGTTATCATATGGGTTTTTCCCCAAAATGAAAAAAGAAGGAACATGTAAAAACAAACAATAATGCTAAAGTTATTAAGGTTTTCTACTAAGAGAGTCTTACAAACATATGTGGCATATTTACATTGGATGATTTTATTAGCTTTCCACATCGTCTTTATTTTTATTTATTATTTCTAAAATTAGAATTTTTCCATCACCAAAATCTTTACTTAGTAATTCTTCATGATCTCTTTCCTTTCTAATTTTTTTTCCTCCTTCCTTTATCAATTTCTCTCCATAAAAAAATGGAGAAGACGAATTAAAGGCATTCCTTTCTTCCGTCTCTTCTGCTGCCAATATTCATGAATGATTTTAATTGCTTCCATGGTCCAAAAACAGCTATAAGCTCCTCTACTTCATCGGATGTGTTCCCTTGATAATCTTTGGTGGCAATAGACAGATATAAGCTCTTTAGCTACCTGCATTAAGAAAAAAAAATATCATGCAAGAGTTACTAAGAAAGTGAAGAAAGTGAAGAATAATATACTCAACAACGGTTTTAATCCGATGAAGTTGAGGAGCTTATAGCTGGTTTTGGGGCCATGGAAGTAATTAAAACTATTCATGAGTATTGGTAGCAAAAGAGACAAAGAGGGGAATGCCTTTAATTCATCTTCTCCATTTTTTTATGGACAGAAATTGATAAAGGAAGGAGGAAAAATGAAACGCCCTGACCCGTATTTACCGTACACAGTAAACACGTGCCGGAACTGTGACAACCCAACCCAACGAAGCCCAGCATACAGTGTATACAATAGATATCCGGGCTCAACAGCCCAACATAAAAACGACAACATTAACCCAACCGGCCCAATGGCCCAATAATAGTAAAAAACAATGCACAGCGGAAGACTTAAAAACTCACATAAACACTCTATGCGACAAAGATGCAAACTATGGATCCAAGCCCTGTCCAAGGGATAACGCCACAGCCTGTCGGAAATGCACCAACCTGTACCACAAATAACTCATCCTACGGGATAAAACCCCGCAGGCGAGGGGTGAGTCCGAAGTGCTCACCGACGAAGGATAAACAGAGATATATATTCAACTGTAATACTTTCGAAGTAAACACAACAATCTCAACAGAAAGCACAAACAATCACAACACAAGAAAACTACCATAACCACCGTGCCAAGACCAAAAAAATGCTTAATTATTTTCTTATTACCAATTTTATCTTTCGGGCCCGTCACTGGACAAGCTAGGGTCGTACCTGGTTATTAACTAATTCTGGATGCCAGGCCCAACCACAATCCGGGATCAACATCCCAATATCACAAATCCGGGATCAACATCCCAATATCACAAATCCGGGATCAACATCCCAATCAACCAATCAACCGGCCATGACACCACAGAACTAGTCTCTAACCATCTAGTCGTACCTCTACTTTCCAAGTGACAATTATATCATCATCTCAAAATCAATTCCAATTCCTTTACTCTATTCTCAATTATCCATCTTTTCATTGTTCCAGATTATTTCTCAGATCAACTCAACAACAGTCTCATAACATCAATTAATCACAGCTTAACAGTTCAATACTATTCAACACAGTATCCACGAGTCTAATCATTATCCAACAACATCATCAACAAATTCCACAACAATCAAATAACAGACGATAATCAATTCAGCAGTTCAATCAAACAACAAACAAACACAGTATTACAGGCACATATCTAAGGTTATCCATCCTCACCTGGTATGCCTCTGAATCCGGTACATAACCATACAGCTTATCTGTCCTTATATCATGTCCAAAACATATAGTCACATATAATGCACATCAAGAGTGCAATGCATGTTGTTAGCTATTAATTTATTATTCGGCTTTTCCACAATTAAAGTTGTCATCCCCGTTTTAAAACTGTTTCTATTCAACATTGCTATCATGGCTGTAGGTAATTATAACCATTAAATATTTGTAGCCGATATCGTAATATAAAGTAGATAGCATTTCATAAAACAATCATTCTCAATAAAAATAATACTGTGTAAACAACGGTTGTAATAATTAAAGTAGTGAAAACGTCAAACATACCATACTAAGCATACATGTAATATATCCAATAGCAAAACTGTTAAATGGGAATAGTGCCATTGGGAATTAATTTACATAGACGGTATATGGTATAAAATAACTGTATCATAATGTTGTAAAGTAATATTCACAAATTCATATATCATTATATAACCGGTATTTATAAATAGGGTAAAGATAATAATATTATCGAAACTCATTGTATAATATAATACACGTACGTAATACGTTAAATTAATATAGCTCATACTAATAAAATCTTTAGATGGAATAATATAACTGGTATAATATTTCATCAAAATAACAATGTCACTATTATAGTTCCGGTACATAGGAAATTATAAAAGCATAATGCGGCCATAAAATAAATCATGCGCGGGTTATATATATTAGACTTATGAATACATAGTTAAATCCAAAATCAAATTGTTTTTAATCCGTAGTTTAAATCATTATCTGCTTAATTATATATTACGTCCTCATTTTTAACTTATCCATCGGTTTCGTTATTAGGTCCACCACACGCATATATGTCACGGGAACATGGGCCTCCGCACGTCGGCCCATATCCGAGCTCATTTGTGCACCGAGCCCAAACTCGAGCTCATGGTATAAACGAGTCCAAAGAATTACCGAAGCAACCCGTCCACCGAGTCCCGCTTCTTGAGAAACGCACTGTTCACACCGGAGTTGCCCGGGCCTCGCCGAAAAATACCCGAGACTGCCGGAACCTCGCCGGATTCTGGCCAGATACTGTTCACAGAAATCCAAGACCCACAGAAACAACACCTTCTCTGCTACTGCCTCTGTCTACTCCAATCAACAACAACAGCAGCACCACCGTCACCCATGAGCAGCAACCCCACTGCCCATTAAACCCCAACAAACACACCATCCCCACAGCCACCGTAGCAACATCAACGGCACCAACTGCCGTCACAAAACCGACCAGTAGCACGCCCGATTCAACAACACAGAGCCACCAAAGGAGAACACGAGGCAACCAAAGACAAGACCCGATTAGTCCAAATCGGGCTAAGGGAAAAAAAAAAAGAAAAAATGAAGGAATGAGGAGGAGGCGTCGACTGGTCTTACCGACTCAACCAATCGGCGGCGACGATGGGCAGCAGGTCAAGGGCGAAGCAAAGACAAACAAGAAACATGGAAGGAAGAGAGGACGAGACGAACTGAGCCAATGTGGTGATGGCGACGGTCCACGACGGCGGCTACCTGCAGGGAAGAGGAAGCTTGAGGCGGCGCGGTGTGTGGAAGAAGAGACAGCGGTGGCGATTTGGGGAAAGCAGAGGAGAGTGAGATCCGGTCTCCTGTGCTCGTCTTGGGTTGGTGGAGGCTTCGATGGCGTTGAGGTGGAGAAGGGCAGGGGCGAGGAAGCGGTGGCGGTCGCGACAGGGGCAGGGGAGGAAGAGGAGAAAGGATGGTGATGACTTCGGCTTGGGAGAGGGAGGGACTGATGGGTGTGCGTGGCTCAGTGAGGAAGTAGATGAGGAAGGAGGAAGAAGATAAGGGAAAAAAAAAAAGATGAAAAGAAAGAAAGAGAGGGGAGGGCCGGTTGGTCACGGGTGTGCCGGTGGAGAAGAGATAGTGAAAAGAAAGAAAAAAAGGAGGAGAAAAAGAAAAGAGAAAGAGAAAAGAGAAAGGGAAAAAGAAAAATAAGGAAAGAAAAAAAAATCAAGAAAAGAAAAAGAAAGAAAAAGAAAGGGAGTAGGAAAATGAGAAAAGGAAAAGAAACGGGAGAGAGGATGAGTTAGCCCGGGAGGGAGAGACGCGTCTCGAGCGTCGGCCAATTCGTTTGTCCGTCGATGTCCTCCGTTCCGGTTTTAGTCTGCTCAAAGCATAGGGGCGTATCCGTCTTTCCTTCAAATTCCGTCCCGTGTTCGAAAATACAACTTAGACTCAGAAAATCCGGTAAATATCCCTGAACGTCGTCCAAGTCTCGGATCTGAAAACCGAGGCTCGGTTAGTTAGAAAGATACTCCCGAGCGCGGGAAACTCTCGGTTTCGAAAAACGACTCCCGATTTACCTTGAATTAATTACCCAAGATTAATTCAACAGTAAATCACGGTAAAAAGACTTTTACAGTCCCGGTAAAAATCAAAAATTTTACCCGGGCTGTTACAGAAAAAAAGATCAGAAAGGAAAGAGATCATGAAGAATTAATAGGTAAAAATTTTTGATTGGAAGATTCTAATTTTAGAAATAATAAATGAAAATAAAGATGATGTGGAAAGTTAATAAAATCATCCAATGTAAATATGCCACATATGTTTGTAAGACTCTCTTAGTAAAAAATTCTTAGTAACTCTAGCATTATTGAAAAATAAAACTTAAAAGTAAACAAATATAATCATGGAAATAATGCGTGAAGACAACAACAAAAAAAAAATATTAGCTCAAAAGGCTTAAACTTAAAGGAAAAACTAATTAAAAAAAAACAGTTGCCATGGTAAGACAATTGCTTAAAGTTAGATAGTTTGCTGACAAAAAAAATTAAACTTTCTTATTTCTAAGACATTGCTAAAGGATTGTATTTGTTTATTACCTATCATAGATTCACCTGATTAAATTTCCAAAAATGATAATTAAGGCGTGAATATATAACTTCTTTCTGTCTTCATGGTAAACGGTGCAAAAGAAATATGAAGATGGAAAGGGAGAGTAGAGTAAGAGCACTGACACAGCCATATCTTTTTTAGCAGTAACACACAAAGCAAGAAACCTGAGACATAAGAAGAAAATAAAAGGCATTAGAACGGACAAAATCAAAGTATCCATTAAAACAAATAACAACAATTTACAGTGATGCTACAATGCTTTATTATCCCATTAAAAACTCCAACCAACAAAGAAGAATAAATTTTGAATATTTCGAATCTGAGTTTAGTTCGATAGTAAAGAGGAAGGGGAAACAAAGAAGGAGGTGGTGTTGGATTCTTTTTTCACAGGTCAGTCAAGATTTAAGTGGAAAAAGAATTGAAGATGGAGGAAGAGAGAGTTGCAGCCGAAGTGGTGCACACAGTTTTGTATTTTCTACTCTCTCTTTAGATCAATAGCCTCAAAATGTTAGACCTTTTTAGCATAAAAAGATGGTAAACGGTTTTTTTTTTTTCTCTTGCATGCCAGCCACGTATCATAACAACTATGCTAGCCCGATGATATGAAAAGAGATAGTATTGAAGTTTAATTTAATTTAATTTATTATATTCTTTCATAACGTTAGAAGGGTTGTTTCAAAAACAAAAATTTTAAAAGGATAAGGGACATGTGTAATGCTAGTGGATAAATTTTTTTTTTTGATCAAAGCTAGTGGATAAATTTGCTATTAACAAAATTAAACACATGGAATAAAAATCCTCAGACTGACCAAGCAGGATGCTCTCTTTTCTTTTTTAGTAAAAAGTGAGACGCTTAATAGAAAAGTAATAAACAAATGTAAATGAGGATAAATTTGTCAATATGAAAAATTTCAAGACAAAACAGTCAAAACACTTCACTTGAGTCTTCCGTGCTTTAGTATGTATAATAATATCACAATCAGTTTGAAGGGTGATTAACACTGCATGAGGCAGGGGATAATAGCACGAATACAGCCCTTGATCTCACTTTTACATCTTTGTATTAGATTTCAGTGTCCTGTGATTCATTGTTGTGGACCTGTTTCCTATTATCTGAGTTTCAAAGTTGCAAAACACAGTAAATAGCATCAATTAATCTTAATTTTTCTAGTTGCTGCCCTAAGGTGCACAAATAAGGGCTTTTTTGCAAGTTGCGAAAGATAACATCTTTGTGTGTTTAGCCGTTCAAAGAAAATTCTGTCAATTCTCAAATTTGGAGAGATGGAAAAAAATTGTGGAGGAAATTGTATAAGTTTTTTTCCTTTGTATTTAAAGCGGGCGTGAAAGAGTGAGTTTGTTGGTTTTTATAATTTATTGGAGGCCTAATTGGGTTCAACTCTATCATCTCAACTATTGGTCTCTGGATTAAAAGCTTTTGATTGGGTAGCTTATTCCTCTACACGAGCCGAATCCCATCAGTACTGTCGCCGTCACAGGAAACTCACTCTTATTAGAGAACAAAATTAAACAGGGGAGGTGTTGATGCGTGATTACTTGCTACTAGAAAATTCTGAGTGCATTAAATAAAAATTAACATAAAGTTCAAGATTTTTATGTAAACATTTACTGATTATCTAGAAAAATCTATTAGAATATCTAGGATTAGTTAAGATATTCTCTAAGCATTTAATGTTATTTTAGAATGTTTGTTGTAAGCATTTAATGCTTTAAGTCGGTTTGTATGATTATAAATATAGTCATGTAATGCAAAATGAGTTATGCTTTCCTGTAAACTATCTAACGGCTCCTCTGTTTCTAATCCTTGTTTCTACTTTATTTTTCTTATATTTTTGCAAGTCCTTATTCTTTTTTTTTTTGCATAACCAAATATTCACACAAACTCTTGTCAAATACACCTTTTTTATAATTTTTTTCCTTCAATTGGTAGCGGAGCCCCCTTGTTCAATACCCATAAATTCAGCCTTCACTATAACTTAAAAAAAACCAACTTCTCAATCTTTTATGATGTCAAGAAATTTCACAGTACCTACACCATCTGTATTTGCAGGTGAAAAATTCCAAACATGGACTGTGAAGATGAAGGCTTGTCTTCAAGCTTATGACTTGTGGGAGATTGTTGATGTTGGCATAAATCCAACTCTACTCTCAGAAGAAGCCACTATAAATCAAATCAAGCAACACAACAAAGAAATTGCAAAAGGTTATGAAGCTTTGTCTGTAATTTTTTCGTTAGTGTCCGAAGAAATTTTTACAAGAATTATGGGTTGTCAAACTGCCAAAGAAGCTTGGGATAAGTTGAAGGTGGAGTTTTTGGGAAGCCAAAAATCAAGGCAGATGCAAGTCCTCAATTTCAGATGCGAATTTGAGTTTTTTAGGATGGAGGAGGCTGAGTCACTCAAAGAATTTGCTGATAGGTTGATAAAGATAGTCAACCAAATCAGACTTTTGGGAGAAGATCTTCCAGACAAGAAGGTAGTTGAGAAGGTGTTGGTGAGTCTTCCAGAGAGGTTTGAATCAAAAATCTCCTAATTGGAAGAATCAAAAGATCTGTCTGAAATAAAATTGCAAGAGCTTGTTCATTCGTTACAAGCTCAGGAACAAAGGAGGGCACTCAGGTAAGGAATTCAAGCAAAGGGAGCTATCAATGTTAAACATAAAAACAAGCATCAGTTCAGCACCAACAATCAAAAGCAAGCTGCAGAGAAGAAGAGAAAGCAGAAGAAGTACAATGGCGACACCAAATTTGGTTGCGAAAAATGTTGCATGATCTCAAAGAAGATCAAGAAGAAGCTACTGAAATTATGGTTGCCAACCAATCTGCAATAGCAATATCTAAAAATCCAGTATTTCATGGCAGGACAAAACACATGAAGATCAAGTTTCACTTCATCAGAGAAGTGCAGCAAGCTAATGAAGTTAGCCTTGTCCATTGCAATTGTACAGATAATCTAGCTGACATTTTGACTAAAGCATTGCCCAAAGAAAGATTTGAGAAGTTCAGAGATGCTTTAGGAGTTTGCAGCAAGAAATCAAGGAGGAGTGTTGAAGCGTGATTATTTGCTACAATCTCTAGAATAATCTAGTCTATAAAAATCAGAGTGCATTAAATAAAAATTAACATAAAGTTCAAGATTTTTATGTAAATATTTAATAATTATCTAGAAAAATCTATTAGAATATCGAGAAATTATAAGGTACGCATTGCGTACCACGTCATCATCCTATTAGTAATATTAAGGGCCCACCTTTTAAAACACATCAGTTAATTTTAAACACGTCAATGGATCCGTCGTGGAATTTATTTCACTGCTCTTTCTATTAAAAAAAATAAAATAACAACTTATTTCAGAAAAAAAAAAAAGAAAAAGGAAACCAGTCGACGATTCTCCTTGGTTCTACCAACAGTTATCTTGCCCATGCACTCTTGTACTCTTTGATGGTGTCTTTTATGGTCTTGGGTTTTCAAGAACCAGAAGAGAAGAGAGCTTCGGCGTCGAGCTTGACGATGGTAGTGTGTTTGATTCTGGCATCAGCAGCGAACGGCGGCGGCGCTTTTCTCAGATCGTCGGGTGAGAGAGAGAACATAATGGCATCTATGTATGAGGATGCTCGTTGCACGATGCTCGCCGTCGCTTAACTCTTTTAATACCATTACTGTGATAGTTAGTTTTTTATGTTTGTGAATAATTTTGAGTATAAGATTTTTTTCTTTTGTTATCCGATAAAAGTAAGGAAGAAGAAGTAAATATATTGTAAAGAGATGGGGGATTAGCGGTGGCAATTGGGGGAAAGCAAAGGTGGGGAAGAATCATAGACCTAATTTCATTATTAAATTAAATTCTCAGAAGGAGAGGAGATGAGAGGTGGTGGGTGGCGCTCATGTTGCAGTGCTCCAACGTGCGGCGATGATGGCGGATGTGGTGAGAGAGAATGGCGGTGCGGAGCTTGAGGTAGCGATCGTCTTGTGCGCCGGCGATGAAAACGATGGTGTTGAATCATGATAAATTCTTGTGCAATAAAAACAAGAAAATAAATTCCACGACGGATCCATTGACGTGTTTAAAATTAACTGATGTGTTTTAAAAGGTGGGCCCTTAATATTACTAATAGGATGATGACGTGGTACGCAATGCGTACCTTATAATTTCTCTCAAATATACCCTTCTTATAATTTTTTCCTTATGGAGGAAAAGAAAAACACCACAATGAACCTAATTCGTGCATCTTTTTGCAACAATGGCTTCCTCCAACTCAGACTCGGATGGTGAGAAATCATTTTCCCTCCAAGAGTTCCCCGTTCTTCAGCTTTTCTCCACTCTGTTTCCTTTTTGTTTTTTGTTGCTTTGGGTTACAATTCGATCCTGTTTTTTTTTTTTTATCCGAGAATAGAACTTCATCCATTAGGAGAAAGAACAAATACCAAGCAATCTGATGTCAGGTTTTTAACAGTTACTAGTTCCGGACAGAACCAAATTACATGATTCTAAATATATCCATAATCTAAAGAGGATCCTAAGAAATAGAGTGATGACAAGTTGGGGGCAGCCGCATCCAGCTAGAGTGATGACACGTTAATCCTCGAGTGAGGAAGAGACGCAGTGTTCAATATTATTTTGTGATGAATTATTGTGCATGGACCCGACAACAACAACCTACTCCACTCAAAATGGAGTTGCTCCACTTACTAGATGGGGCCTTATGGGTAAGAGCTGAATGTATGGTTGTTGAACATAGAAAAGAAATAAAAAGTTGAAACGGGTCATGAGCATGCGTGTGGTGCTTGAGCAGAAAAGCTACTCCTCCACTGAACTTGGCTCCATTAAAGAGGTAAGTCTTCTTCCTTCCTAATTCTTCCGCTCTGCTTACATGGTGTTTATGTGTTAAACATGTTAAATTCTCCAACATTTTGGAACACGTTGCTTGAAATTTGAGGCTTGCCTCTCCAACTAGAAAGACATGGAAATTTGATGCTCTAAAGTCTTTGTTTCCAACAAGACTTCGGTGCCATTACGCTGCCGTTTCTCTGTCCTTGATTGCGTTCTATTTTCCTATATTTTGACTTGTCTCCGACTCTTGATTTGGTTTTTCATGCTGTTATTTCACTTGTAGGAGTTCGAAAGTTGCTTCTGCAATTTAATTAGTTTTAAATTCGTTTAATGTTGTCTTGGCTTTCTTTCTTCTTTTTTCTTCTTTTTTTTTTTTTTCTCCGTTTGGCTTTCTTTCTTTGGTTATGTTATGCTGGGTTGTTCGTTGTTGGCATGATACGCCTAAGGTTGGGCTCAAGTCCGTTCATCAATACTAATAAACTGCAGCGCGGTGCGTTGTAGAGTTGGGTAAAAGGAAAATGGTCACAATAAATCTGAGCTCAGCTCTGTTGGTGGTTTTTGTGAAACACCAAGTCTTCAGGTTACTCCTATGTTCAGTCCGTCACCAAAAGCATTTCCTTACCTTTGTCGCGTCGCAGCATAACAAAAATTGTTTAGCATATTATGCTTCTTTCTTGTTTTGAATTTTGATAGTGAGCATTTTATGCTTTGAAGCATATGCTTGTTTTAGTGACGGTCAACTCTGAACTCTGAGATCACACAGGCTTTTTGACCATTTGGAAGCTTAAATTACTCCTCTCCCCGAAATTTTGGACCGCCTAAAATGACAATATCATTTAAACAAGGTCTCTCCAGTTTATGACTGATTGAAAGTTAATTCGTTGATAAGTTTATTTAAGAAAAGCAATTTGAAAAATAAAACTTATCGCAATTTCGTGAAAAAGGAAACAAAGTTGCCCGGTTTTTTCTGTTAGTGATACACTGATTATTCGTAATGAGGCCGTTTTTTGGGTACATCAAAATCCTAATAACTACCCATAATCCCACTCTAATCCCACCCAAACCACCCTCAATTCCACTATTGATATCGCACCTTTCACCTTTTGGCTTTTGGATGAATCACTACACCACAAGTGGTGTTGGCACGTGTGGCTTTTTTAATTTCTGTGGTTCTTTTTTTGTTAATTTCTTTTTCTATTGTTACTTACCAAGTAAGACAGTACTTTCTTGTAAGCAGATATTCTCGCGTTACGCAATCGCCGCCGTATATATAAGCGAAAACTCCTCAATTTTGACGACAGACAAAAGCAAACAGAAGAAGAAAAAGAACAAAGAAAACCCCATAATCGACCGAGTTTGCTGCAGGATAGTTTTGCAACTATGGGTTTTGACGACGAAGTGAACTTCTTCTCAGGTGAGAAACTATCACATTCTGTATGATCTCCTATATATTAATTCTTTATGTTAGAACCGCTAGGGTTAGTGCAGATATGTCTTTATAGAAATTATAATATATATTAGTTCATCAAAGTTGTTTCTTCTTCTTCTTTCTCATTTTATATGTGGCGGCAGATGACAAATCTTTTGGTT